>JAWDJE010000002.1:163130000-163390000 GCA_035047345.1 Bradypodion ventrale | reverse complement strand
ATAGTGGGCTCCCCCCGCCCGCCCCCCCAAAGTCTCGTTTTTGGACTGCTGCTCCCATCAGTCTGAGGCCAGTAACTACTGACTAAGCTATTCAGAGAATAGAACGTGGGGCTGGCCTGCAAGCTAGGCATAGGGAAGCTCATTCTGTTATAAACCATGCCCCAAACCCATTACAGAAAGGACACCCAAGGGAGAGAGAAAGAAGCACACCAGCCACTTAGAGCAATAATTTGCTCCCTCTGAGGGAAACCAGCCAATGTGGGGACTTGGTAGCATTCAGTAAAATGAGACTGTCTCTTTCATGTCATATTGGAAGGCTACATTCTATGCTGTGTTTGTGTTGTTGGTATGCCATCTTTAAACACCTGTCATTATTCTCTCCTTCCAGTATCACTGGTGGCCTCCAGGGAAGAAGAGTACAGACCCAGTATATAATTCACAGAATTTCTGGCCGATACCATGCTATAGTTATTATGGTTACACAATCAAAATAAAGTAGCAAAACATGCCTTGCATTGCAGTTTCAGGCTGTTTATGTTTGGCATGTTTGAATGCATCATTTTAAAAAAAACACCAACCAGCGTTTAGTAAAGGTAAAGGTTTCCCTTGCTCGAAAGCCAGTCGTATCCGACTCTAGGGTGCAGTGCTCATCTCTGTTTCCAAGCCGAAGAGCCAGCGCTGTCTGCTTCTGCAGACGTTTCCGTGGTCATGTGGCAGGCATGATGACACTGGAGCGCACGGAACGCTGTTACCTTCCCACTGAAGTGGTCCCTATTTATCTACTTGCAATTTCTTGCTTTCGAACTGCTAGGTTGGCAGGAGCTGGGACGAAGACGGGAGCTCATTTCCGTCCTGCAGTACTCGGGAATCGAACTGCTGACCTTCTGCTTCCCAGTCAGCGTCTTATCCACTTGAGCCACTGCATGAGGTGCTCAACCTAGCCTTTGCCTAGCATGCTGCTTTATTATATACAAAGCATGTTCCAGTCTTCCATGGGAGAGGTATCCAACATACACTCCTTCTCCATCTAGGAAAAGCTTTCCAATTTGCTGCTGCTGACTGTATAAATAAGCTGCTCAAGTGTCTTGGTAGTTTATGTTGTCATGCATTTGTCTTGGACTCTGAATTCACAGGGCCCCTACTTGATCCTGGCAATTATTTCCTTGGATGCATGGCAAGAATTATCCATCACATTAACCAGGAATAATGCAGCCAACAAATTAAAATTTGGCTTGTCCTGAATGAGTTTTGACTTGTAGACCTCAAAGGTCAGTTCTAATCTCAGCTCTTACAGATGGCCGAATTCAGATGTCAAAAGCAGGACTCCCTCCCCGTTAATTGTTTAAATTGTCTCTATTTTATATTCCCTGCAGAGAGAAATAAAACAGATGCCATTGTAAAATTCTAAGAAGTTGGCATCCTCTTCTAATGTTCATGTATTAATCCACAATCTATTTCTTATAGCCCACCAGTTAACTATAGATTTTTCCCTATCTGAAGTTGTTGTTTGTTTGATTGTTTGTTTGTTTGTTTGGGGGGGAGCACAACCATCAGCCAGCATTCTGGAAGAAAGAAGTTACTTTTCTTGGCTCTGCACCAAGTACATGTAGTTAGGCAACCATTATTTCATCTCTGACTCTTATGCTCTGTTTGCCCTTTGTCTCCACCATCTTTTCCATCCTCCATTTTGCTTTTGTAACAAAAATACAAAAACACTTTCAGTACTATTTCACACCTTAAAAATAGCAAACTTAAAGCTAGGTCATGACTGCCAATCTGCAGAAGGAGTCCCAAATCAAAAATGCAAACATTCCCTTACCAAAATGTGCTAAAGCAAGAGCTGTTCATTACAACCTGAAGATCTTTTAGGTATTTTTAATCAGGGTGGGAGGGGACTGCAGTGGCTCAAGTAGGTAAGACGCTGACTGGGAAGCGGAAGGTCAGCAGTTCGATTCCCGAGTACTGCAGGACGGAATGAGCTCCCGTCTTTGTCCCAACCTAGCAGTTCGAAAGCAAGAAATTGCAAGTAGATAAATAGGGACCACTTTGGTGGGAAGGTAACAGCGTTCCGTGCGCTCGGGTGTCTAGTCATGCCTGCCACATGACCCCGGAAACGTCTGCAGAAGCAGACAGCGCTGGGCTCTTCGGCTTGGAAACAGAGATGAGCACTGCACCCTAGAGTCGGATACGACTGGCTTTCGAGCAAGGAAACCTTTACCTTTACCTTACTAATCAGGGTGGGTAATAAAGTGGATCACCAGAGACACATCCATTAACTGTGAAAATGACGTCCAGGAAAAATATATATTCTGATATGAAGAGCAGCTGAGGACATTTCTCACCACTGGTTGTGTTGAGTAAGGATGGTGGGAGTTGAATCCTAACTCTTGGAGGGCTAGATCTTGTCCACTCCTAAACATTTGGAATTGTATTGCTTAATTAGGAAACAAAACAATTGTACTTTCTCCCACCCCCTCTACTTTTGTCCATACTCTCTCAGCACTTTTGCAGCCTCAAAATTTAAGTATATCATGGGAACCTGACTTGTCTGGATTGAAATAGTGGGAGTTGCTAATGAATTGCAAAATAAATCTTCTACTTTCAGTCATATACTGCAGTCTATAATAACTGGTAAATCTTGTAAATTGTGCTCAGTCTACAAGTCAGTAGTGTCCTGCCTTTTAAGTCTGGCCAGGTTATCCTGCTATGGTAATAGAATAGACCATACTGCCAGGGACTCAACACCGAGTGTCAGGCAGTTAACTAACCTGACAACCTTGAGGACTAATGGCTTGGATGGAGAAGTCCACAGGGAAGGGTGATGGTTCCCAAGTGGATTAAATCCCAATTGAATCCATCTTGACGGAGGGCAGCAGCTTCATCAATACTAGTCTGGGGCTGAGGAGGACTTTGTGTGCCAAAAGGGCTCAGGACCAGAAAGTGGCTTGCTGAACTGGATCAGGATCAGTGATACAGGGGTCATGCTGCGATGCAGAAGGCAGATGAAAGGCCACAGCATTATATTCTCAAGACAGTCTTCATGGCTGATCACCATGAGGATCACCAGTATTCAGATATGGCAGAAGAAGAAGTGTCCTGCCTATTGATTTAATATTAATCACAGATGTGATCATTTTATGAAGCCCTGGAGATCTGACAATGCTTCCTATGTTGCAGAAATCTTTCCACCATAATGTCCCAGTAATGGATGTCAAACACACCTGGAAGTTGCTATGAAATGTCAGAATGAGAATGTAAAATAACAGAAAAGCAAAATCAAACCTTGTGGAGAGAATTAAATGGATTGTTTCCTAGAATGTTTCTCACCTCTTTGAAAAAATAATCATCAATATAGTTCATTTTCAAGGTTTCTATGTTTTCACAGTACAGATGTGCCCTAGAATAGTTGTGCTATAAAGACAGATCCACAGAGGGCATCGAGACAACCTGAGTTTGGAAATATTTTTTTCAGATTGCAGCCTCACCTTTTTAAATTATGTGATTATGGAGATTTATTTATTTATTTATTGCAGAGTTGTAATCTAGAAAAACAACTTTCCCATGCTTGGGAGAGCATAAGCATTAATGCATATGAGCAAATCAAGCACACAAAAACCAGTTTCAGTTTCTTAGAAACTCACTGGAATAGATTAAATGGCAGAACTACATGTTTCAGAAGGAAATGGAACCCCAAAAAACATCCAAGCATTGAGGTTGTGCACATCTCTGATTTGTTCAGTTTTGACCTGATCCCAAGCCCTTGAAAGTCTGACAACTGTCTATGGCAGGGTCCTCAACCCTTTTAAGCTAGGGGCCAGTTCATATCCCCTCAGACTGTTGAGGGGCCAGACTGGTGGTCCTGCCGCCACCACCGCCAGAGTGGGGGTGGTCTTGGGGTGGCAGTGGCAGGACCATCCTGAGCCCAACACACCACACCACACCAACAGCAGCAGTGGCAGGACCACCCCATACCACACCACACTCCACCCCATACTGCTTCCCTGCTTACCAGCCTGGAGGAGCTGCACGGCATGGGTGAAGGAGGGGTCCAGGCTGTCCTTCTCACCTGCGCTCAGCCAGAGTGGCCACCAAGAAAGATGTGCACAGCCACGGGCAGCCTCCACTACTGCCTCAATCCTTGTCCCCTCCACTTAGCTTGGCGTTTCCCTAACGGCACTCTGCACCAGGGCAAATGTAAGCCTCACAATATCCGCCATGCTACAGAGCACCATTAGGGACATGCCAGGCCAAGTGGAGGGGACAAAGATTGAGGCAGTGGCGGCTGGAATGAGGGCACAGGCCAGATGATTTGGTGTTGTGGGCCATAGGTTGAGGATCCCTGGTCTATGGCTTAACCCTGATAAAAAGAGGCAAATGGATCTTTAGTTCTCTCTTCCAGTGTAAACTGCACCAGATACCAGATTATACATCTCAATTACTCAGAATCTAAAAGGACACGTTCTGTTAAGAGTGCAGCCACTGCTAAAAATGGTAACTGCACACACTTGTTTCCTCCAGCTCCTCCATCACCATAATGTCTAAGACAATGGTAACCAAACTTTATTTTGTGGCCCAGTCCCACCCCCAGCACGCAGCTGTGAGGGTTAGAGGTGGGCTGCTCCCACTGCTGACCGTTTTGATGTCAGCGGCTGTGGTGGCAGTGATCGTGCTTTGCCCATGCTGGTCCGAACAGCCTCCAATCGTTCAAGGCACTGCAGAAGCCTTTGGCAACGTGGATCGCCATGTCGTAGAAATTTTCTGAGTCTTCTCTGTTTCAAAATCCTCGGCGCTGATGCGTCAAGGCTGACATCAGTGCGGTGCGCGAAGTTTACTCTTCCAGCACTGCGGATTTTGAAAACAGAGAAGCCTCAGAAATTTTCTTCAATGCGGTGATCCACATTGCCAAAGGCTTCTGCAGCACTGGGAATGAGCGGAGGCTGCTCGGACCAGCAGGGGTGAAGCACAATCTCTGCTCCTGCCATAGGTGATGTATTGAGGCATCAGGCAGTGGGGGCAGGTGGGGAGCGGCCCAAAGAATGCCCAGGTTCTCACCATGGGCCTGATTAATGACATATGTGGGCCTAATTGGGCCCATGGGCTGTAGTTTGGGTGCCCCTGGTCTAAGACAACTCCACATACTGTGACATTATTGTGTTATGTCTTTTCTTGGCACTATTCTGCCCAGCTCTTATAACATGATATCAAGAGATTGTTAAACTGAACTAGACCCTACAATTAGTTCACAGAACTGTATCTTCATAGAGTTGTAGAATTGGGAGAAGATTCCAAAAGTCATCAAACCCAACTCCCTGAAAAAGCAGGAACACCACAGCTAAAGCATCTTTGACAAACGGCCATCTAACCTCTGTTTAAAAGCCTCCAGAAAAGGAAGGTCCACAACCTTCCAAGGCAATCCAGTCCATTGCCAAATAGCTCTTATTGTCCAAAAGATCCTCCTAATATTTAGGCAAAAATCTCCATTCTTGTAATTTAAATCTGTTGGGACATGTGGTGCTAATGCAGTGAGTCGATGTAATTAAAATATACAGGTGTCCTTTTGTGTGTGTATGGCAACTGCCTAAGTACTGGTTAATGGGACATGTAGTCCCCGTTCCTGATACTGTTTAAATGAGGAAATGTTGCAGAGAAGCCTTTTGTATATGGCTTTGGGTGAATAGTTTGGGGACACAAAAGGAGACTTCTGTCCAAATCTCCCTCAAAAGAAAGGAAGGTTTTAGAAAGTTTCTTATGTGAGAGAAATAGGCTGAGAGGATCATCTTGCATGTCATCAAGTCAGTTGTGACTTATGGCGACTCTTTTCAGTGCACAAGATACCATAGCCCTACTTTACAGGCAATTCTACACCCATCCATGAGTATCTCCTCTCTATCCTAGTATAATCACTTCCTGCATTTCCCTTTTCAATTCCAATTGTTATTGGCACTTGACCATAAGATTGCCAACGTGTTTCATGACCCCTTTAGCCACGTACATGACAAGCATGTTTAGGTTTTCTTCTGCATTTTGTCCCAACAACTTCAAAGGGGTGGCCATTTTGTTTCTTGAATGCCGTTGGAGGGGTGGGGGGGGCACATGAAATGGTGCCGGGGGATGGAGCTGGCCCACAGGCCTTAGGTTGAGAACCCCTGCTATAGTTGATCATTCAATGGAAAATAAATGAGAGAAGTGTGAACAGAGAAGACATGTACAGTATTGGCTGAAAACTTTGGTCTGAATGCAAGACAGCACTATGAGCAAATTAATCATGATGACTTATAACCTCTGATAGAAAAGGCACACGAAAGAAGAGGGACCCAAGAACACTTGAAACCGTCTCTGTTTATAAATTCTTCTGGATTTTTTAAAAAAAGGTTAAACAGCCACAACATTGTCTCCATTCCCACCCCCACTTCTGCCCACAGCGAAGAAGGAAAAAGTAAAGCACGAAAACAATGATGAAACTGAGGAATTTTGTACATTGCAACATTTTTGCCAGAGTCACAATGTAGAGGGAAAGAAGGCAAGCAGCAAACAACAGCAGAGATAGAACTGTTGGCTCAGCAGACCTAATTTCCTGTTAAAAGGGATACTGTAGTTGCTACTTGCAGCATACTTTACTCTCACTCACACCCTGAAGATTTGACCGATAGTAACCTTAGGAGCACAAAGAAATCGACTCAGCAAGAATTGAAAACATGCTGTTTCTCTGCCAACATTCAGCGCGGGGCTAGCTCCAATCTAAGCTATGGAAAATGTGTTCCTTCAGGAGACTGTGGGATTTGCATTGAAGAGATATCCTATGTATAACAATGATAATTTTTAAATTACCGATATGCCCTAATAATTCATTTAAGATGAACTGCCAGATATCAAATGTTTGGCATTTACTATTAGCATGGTTTTAAAATTAATTGTCTCTATGTATTCTAGAACATTGTGAAAAAACAACAGATGTTAATATAGTTCACTTTCTGAATCATGTGTTTTGGGATAGGCTGCAATGCTAAAAACAACAATGAAGATTTATAATCCTATACACGTTCTCCTAGAAGTAAACCTTATTGAAACTAACAGTTCTTTGGAGTAAATGGCTGGAATCTTGTAGCAAAACCAGCTAGAGTAGGTCCATTGAATCTGTGGGGATTTGATGACTTGATACCGATACAATTCTACTGATTCAATGGACCTACTGTAGCTGTGACTTACTACAGGATTTCAACCTTTCTATTTTAGAATAATACCGAATATTCTACTAATCTGGTTAGGACTTCCATCTGCATCCTACATACATTTCATGAACACTGATGTGACTTAACTTCTTAATTATCATTTTCAGGAGTGCTCTGTATGGAAACAAATTTAGAATGTATGGAATCAGGAGAGTTAAAAGTATTTAAAAATAATATTTGGAAGAAATAAACAAGATCAAAAGAGAGTACAGTATATCCCTTTACCTTTAATAGTCACTTTATTTATTTACAATTATTTATTTCTAATCTTTTTAAATCCTTTTTTTAATTAAAAAAAGAACAACTGGAGAAGAGGGTATTTTGCAGGGTAGCTTACAGTGCAGAGGGTTTGAAAAATTAAATCTGTCATGCTTGAATCTGTAATGATTACACTTTTACAGAATGTTTAAAGATAAAAGAATACCTTTCCCTTATGCTTCTTATTCTAATACAGTGGACCCGTGCGGGATCCGCGAGCACAATTGGCATAAAACGGCCCCTGGCAAAGGTTACACCGGTCGAGGAAGGCTCCTGGTCACTGGCCTCTGCCAGTATGGAAATTGGGGAGCAGATTAATAATCATAGGATTGATTCACCCACATCTGACCTGACCGGCAGTTCTGCTGAGGGAAGCTGAATCGCTAACCTCCGTTAGACATTAGGCAATTACACACTTACAGATCAGCCCAAGCCCGAGTGCAAATAGTGGCCATGTTTACCCTGGTGTAAGCCACGAACAATGGACTTCCCCTGTCAGTGTTTGCCCTAGTTAATTAACTTCCCCAAGAGAGATTCCCAATTAACCCGGGTAAATGGGTGATGTGATTTTCTGTCAGATGACGATTCTATCACACGCTGCCTTGAATTCCTATATATGATGATGTTTTCCCCTCAATAAACCACTGGTCTTCGCTCCATCTTGTCTCGTGTCGTTCCTTGACCAGTCTCCTCCGGGACCTCACGGCCGCCCCGTCGCCCCAATCCAACAGACCCTCGCTTAACAAATTTAATGCATTCTCTGGGACCTTTTGTACTACGAAAATTTTGTAAAGCAAATTTCCCATAGGAATGCATTGAATGCAATTTCCCTTAGGAATGCATTGAAAACCAAAATTTGTTAACCAAAACATGGTTTCCCATAGAAATGCATTGAAACCCAAAATTTGTTAACCAAAACACGGTTTCCCATAGGATTGCACTGAAAACCAATTAATCTGTTCCGGAATTTTTTTGTTAAACGAGCCACTATTTCCCATGGATTTCCTTTTATTATGCAACTTTTGTGTTAGACTAGGATTGTCACTATGAAAAGTGACATATAATAATATTGACTGATAATATAGAAAATTGTGGTAGAAAGTGATTGATTACATAATCGATCGGTAAGTAAGTAGCCTACACTTATTTTGAAAGCAGTAGGATTTACTTCTTGATATACTTGGTTATTCTATCTCAGCACTATCTGTGAAAGTCAGCAGTCCTCCAACCTCATGTCATGGTTCAAACCTGGGGAAAGGCCTCCCCTTCTTGCAAACCTCCAGAAATGCTGGATACACCTCTCACTGCTTTCAGCTAGAACAGGGGTCAGCAAACATGACTCTCCAGATGTTCTTGGATGTCAATTCTCAGAAGCCCTGATCAGCAGGAGTGTTGACTTAGGCTTCTGGCAATTGAAGTCCAAGAGCTGAAAGCAGTGAGAGGTTATCCAGCATTTCTGGAGGTTTGCAAGAAAGGATGGCCTTTCCCCAGGTTTGAACCATGACATTAGGTTGGAGGACTGCTGATTTTCACAATAAAGCTGGGCTGGGCAATTTATAGCTCATCAGCCATGCTGCTTGGGGATTATGTACTTGTAAGCTCAAAATTTCTTTTGCCTCACCACAGGTCAAGACAGGCAAAGTATGGCCTTGCACCTTTTCTCCAATTATAATTCTCAGCATCTGCAACCATTGCTTGCATTGGTAATAGGGATGGGAATCTCACACCTTGCCCATTCCTGCTCTAATTATCAATCATCTATGGTCAACCAGATGCCTACACAAGATGGAACTAGATGCAGTAATGCCTTCCTGCAGTTGATGCATAATGGCACACTAGCTTTTATACTTGGGGACCAATAACTCTTGGGAGGAAGGGTCTTCACTGTTGTATCAAGGTCTTAACAGGAGTGCATCAGTTAGAAAATATGTAAGATACAGTGTGGTGCAGCACTTGAAAAAATAGAGTAGTTGGTGCAGCACTTGAAACAATAGAGTGGTTTGTGTAAACATATGAAGGAGAGAGAGAGAGAGACTTTGAGGTACCTTAGTTTGCTTTTGTTTCTTTTCTCTGATGTGGCTTTAAAGCACTGGGCTGGGACTTGCTGGTAAGCTAGAGGTCGCCCTTGCTTGAAAGCCAGTTGTGTCTGACTCTAGGGTTCGGTGTTCATTTCTGCTTACAGCCAAACAGCCAGCGTGGTCATGTGGCAGGCATAAGTATACACTGGAATGCACAGAACACTGCTTACCTTCCCACCGAAATGGTACTTATTTATCTACTTACAATGTCTTGCTTTCGAACTGCTAGGTTGGCAGGAGCTGGGACAGAGACAGGCACTCATTCAGCAGTTGGGTCTCGACCTGCTGACCTTCCAGTGGTCAAGTTCAGGGTCTTAACTACTAAGCCACCACAGTCACTTTCAGGTCTTGCCGAACCTGGGTTCAAATCCCCATTTGGCCCTGAAGCTTCCAGTTTGACCTTTGGTCAGGCTCTCCGCCTCAGAATGGCATACTTCACAGGGGCTGCTGTGAGAGTGAGGAGACAAAGTGGGGAGGAGAGACCTATATATACCCTGGACCTCGAGCTCCTTGCTGGGGCCCGGGGGAGGGAGATGGGATACAAACGTTGACTTTAATGCACCACTAACCTACTGCAAGGGGGCTGCAGTGGCTCAGTGGTTAAGAGGATCACCTTGTTAGGTGGAAGGCTGGCAAGTCGGCAGTTCCGAGATTGAGCACCCGTCTTTGTACCAGCTCTTGGGGACATGAAAGGAGCCTCATTTGGGCGTCCCCTGATCAGCTTCTTCTGCAAAAATCCTTTCAACACTTCTTATTCTTAATCATCATCAACAACTCACTGCAATTTTTTGAAGTGGTAGGTTTGTTGTCCCTTTGTTTTGGGAGCCCTGGTGGCTCAGTGGTTAAACTGCTGTACTGTAACCAAAAGGTTATGAGTTCGATCCTGACCTGGGCTCAAGGTTGTCTCAGCCTCTTCCATCCTTCCGAGGTGGGTAAAATAAGTCCCCAGCATTGGGGGTGGGGGGCAAATGCGAGTTAACTTGTGAAGGGCCCTATGGGGCGAGATCGAAGTGTGATTGCTTTGCTTTGTTCTGTTTACTCTCTGCAATAACTCGTTGCACTCTCTCTCTCTGTCCCCCCACCCCACCACCGCTCGTTGTAGCAACGCGGAAGGGAGCGAGACGTGGCATTCAGACGACTGGCAAGAAGCGTGTCGGTGCGGAAAGCTGCGGGGGCAGAAGCCGTCGGTCGGTGCAAAAATAAATGGGAATTTCTGCCGCTGGCCGCAGCCCAACCTCAAGCATGGCGGGGGAGAGCGAGCCAAGCTGCCAAGGACAGAATGTTACAGTCCTTCCCTGTCGGAGCTCCCTTTTGTCCTTCTGCAACTTAAAACGGAGGCCGGGGGGGGGGGGGTCGGGGGGGGGCGAGAACCTGGCGAGGACGAGGACCCTCTGCGCAGGCTCAGTACGGGGCAGCTGAGTATGAACTCTAGTCACCTCTCGCCGGGAGAGGAAGTAGGTGAAAGGTAACCCAGTGTCATTGCCCTCCTGAAGCAGATGTCGACCGGCACTCGTGCGCATGCGTCGGCAGAAGGCTGCTGCTACTGGGGCGCGTGCCCCCTCCCCACTTTCCTTCTTTGTTTCCCTCCATCTGTCTTTCCTTCCTCTCGCCCCACAAACAGAATCCTGCCAGCCCACTTGGAGGAGAGCGTGGCTGTTTATAGTCTTCTTCTTTCCTGTCACCACCAAACCCTAGACTGCCAAAATGAAGCCACTGCCTTGGCTTTGGCCAAACTTAAGCCCCCATCGGTGCATGTCTCTGGCAGTAATTGGCAGACCAGTCAATAGCCAGGTTCTGTAGCTCTCCACATTCACACTGTGTGTTGTTGTACGCCGACACTTGAGCATGTTGTTCTTGCATGTAGGGCAGTGGTGGCGAACCTTGGCACGCTAGGTGTCCTTGGACTTCAGTTCCCAGAAGCCCAAGTCTCTGAGAATCCACACGCATGGGTTTACTGCGCTGTGTGGATTCACAGAGACTTGGACTTCTGAAAATTGGAACATAAGAACAGCCTTGCTGGAACAGGCCACAGCCCATCCAGTCCAGCATTCTGTCTCACACAGTGGCTCACCATTTGCTTTAGGGTATTCCCAAGCAGATGCCTTCACCTGCTTAGGATTCCCTGGAAATGGCATTGAGAGATATCCTGCCTATCTCTCCAACCCGGAGGTTGTCCTTAGGTATCCATAATTATAGCCATTGATACCCTTGTCCTCCATGAACTTGTCTAATCCTTTCTTAAAGCTGTCAAGACTGACATCTCTCATCACTTTTTCTGGCAGGGAGTTCCATAGACCAGTGATCAAAAAAGTACTTTCTCTTATTTGTTTGAGAACTAGCACCCAAAAGTTTCATGGAGTGTCCCCTAGTTCTAGTGTTGTGCGATAGGGAAAACAGTTTTTCCTTATCTACTTTGTCCACACCATGCATGATTTTATAAACTTCAATCAGGTCACCTCTTAGACGCCGTCGTTCAAGAGTGAAAAGGCCCAACCGTTGCAGCCTCAGATGGTAAGGAAGGTGTTCCCCTAATCATTCTAGTTGCCCTCCTCTGCACTTTCTCCAACTCCATAATATCCTTCTGGAGGTATGGCGACCAGAACTATACACAGTATTCCAGATGGGGCCTCACCATAGATTTATAAAGAGGCAAAATGACACTTGCTGACTTATTTGCTATACCCTTCCTAATGATCCCTAGCATTGAGTTTGCTTTTTTCACTGCTGAGGCACACTGGGTTGACACCTGAGCTGTCCACTAGGACACCAAGGTCCCTTTCCTGGTTTGTCACAGAGAGTTCAGACCCCATCAGTTAATAAATGTAATTGGCTTTTTTTTTGCCCCAATGTGCATCACTCTGCACTTACTAATGTTGAAGTTCATTTGCCACTGTTTTGCCCACTCCCCAGTGTCAAGAGATCCCTCTGGAGCTCCTCACAATCTCTCACAGTTTTCACTACCCTGTATAATTTAGTGCCATCAGCAAATTTGGCTACCTTGCTATTTACTCCTACTTCTAGATCATTTATGAAGAGGTTGAAAAGCAGGGGTCCCAGTACTGAACCTTGGGGGACCCCACTCTTTACTTCCCTCCACTTGGAGAAGTGTCCATTTAGTGCTACCCTCTGTTTCCTGTCCCTTAGCCAGTTGCTGATCCAGGATGAGACCTGTCCATTTATTCCATGACTGGCAAGTTTATTCAAGAGTATTCGGTGCAGGACCTTGTCAAAAGCCTTCTGAAAGTCCAGATAAACAATGTCAACTGGATCCCCCTTATCCACATGCTTGTTGACACTCTCAAAAAATTCCAACAGATTAGTGAGGCATGATTTGACATTGCAAAAGCCACGTTGGCTTTCCTTTAGCAGCGCCTTTCTTCTATGTGCCTATTAATTCTATCTTTTAGGATGGTTTCCATCACTTTACCTGGGACACAAACTGACCGGTCAGCAATTTCCTGGATCACCCCTGGATCCTTTTTTGAAAATTGGTGTTACATTCGCTACCTTCCAGTCATCAGGCATAAAGCCTGATTTGAGTGAAAGATTATATATTTTGGCAAGGAGATCAGCAATTTCATCTTCAAGTTCCCTGAGAACTTGTGGATGGATGCCATCTGGTCCTGGTGATTTGTTAGCATTTAGTTTAACAAGACATGTAAGGACCTCCTCCCTGGTTATTTCTATCTAGCTTAATTCTTCGGTTTCCCTTCCTACGAAGATAGGCTCTGTTTTGGGCATATGGTCTCTGTCTTCCTCAATGAATACTGAAGCAAAGAATTCATTGAGTCTCTCTGCAATCTCTTTCCTCTTTAATAACCCCTTGCCTTCCATTGTCGTCTAATGATCCATTGGCCTTGCTAGTTGGGTTCTTACTTCTAATGTACTTAGCTATACACTCCTCAAAGTCTTGCTTTGCTTTCCTGGTTGTTACCTTGCATTTGTTCTGCCAGAATTTATGTTTCTGCCTGGTGTCCTTGTTTGGACAAGCCTTCCATCTTCTAAATGAGCTTTTCTTGCTTTTGATCACTTCCTGGACAGCTCCTGTAAGCCACATCAGAGTCCTCTTGGACCTGGCAGAAGTTCAAGAACACCTAGAATGCCAAGGTTCACCATCACAGATTTAGGGACTCGAACCCTCAGCCTATTCAGGGTCCTCCAGGTGACATAGGGGCATTTGAGTTCCTCAGCTATATCCTCCTTTAATGTTGTTCCTTGTCCAACATGTTTACATTAATCATAATGTATTTGTCCAACATATTTATAAAAATATAGCTTGGGACCAGTAAGAACTGCCACCACGATTTAAAGAACAGCCTCTGTCATCTTTAAAGCAGTGATTCACAAAGACAGGTCCACAACTTGGAAGCCTTACTTCACTAGTTGGGGACTCTCACAATTTGTAGTCCAAAAAGAGAGTGGTGGTGGTGATGGTGGGGAGGCAACCTTCCCAAGCTCTGGACAGAACTGGGACTGACCCAAGAAAATGTGCTACTTGAGGCAAGAAGGAAATGGTACCCCATTGCAGGTGTAGAAGCTTAGCTGAAGCTTTTAATTCAAAGTTGGTAGCAGGCAAGGGGCTTAGCAAGCAAAACTTGTTTAAACGGTGCCCAAGAGCCTTCTTGACCTGAAAGAGGGAAATTGTGGGGCAGAGGGAAGTGCTACAACTACTGCTTCTCCAACATCTGAGGCTTGAAGTGGCTGCCTTGTACTCTCTTTAATGATAGATATGGCCTTGGGCAATACTTAAGAGACCGCATCACCCCAAGGATATCTGCCCGTCCCACTAGAGCGGACCAGAGGGGCTCTTTAAAAATACTAACTGCTAGAGAGGCTTGCCTCTCTAGCATTAGAAGAACAGCCTTTTCTTATCCGCTCCGGCCCTATGGAACCTCCTGCCAGTTGAACTGCATCTCCAGACAGAGCTGCTGCCCTTCAGGAAAGAGCTTAAAACCTGGCTGGCAGGGTAGGTGTGGGGAGGTGGAGAGGGAGCAACCACCCCCACCCCCACTGGCCCATTTAGAGCAGGATCATTCATGCTTTTAAAAGTTTTTAACTAGATTTTTAATTGGTGCGGGTGGGAGGTAGTTTTTCAGTGTTTTTAGAAATTTTAAGTGTTTCTATAGTTTAAACATTGGGGGTTTTATGTACGCCGCCCAGAGTTGCATGTCGATTGGGGTGGCTATACAAACTGAATAAATAAATAAATACATAAATACATTTGGTGTTCAAAGATTTTTCTAGCTAGCTAGCTGTATATACGGCAAGCAAATCAACTCTTGAGTTAGCTGGCTAAATTGAAACTGAAGTGCTGAATGCTTCTTCTAAAATCTCCATCCTAGCATTTACAGTAGTATAAACCCTAACTATTAGCCATCAGTTATTCCAAAAAAGTGAGCGTCATGTCTTGCAGACAGACATTGAATACACTACTTCCAAACCCAAAACAATTGCTTGGCTCCGAATAATTTAAATAAAATTTGTACAATCAAGGTGTAGGGGTGCCAAAGTTGTTGCTGCTGCCTTGTTCTAGTGCTTTTGGTAGCAGCTTAGCATACAAGACTTGAGTAATGTTATACTGTAATTCATTGTTCCTGGAATGATGATAAACAACGGGATGGTTCTTGGGGCAGAATCAGCAGTGTGCATTTAACAAATTACTTCATTTTTTGCAAGACACCATTAAACGGACAATAAAGATATTAATGCAGATGAGTTCATTTCTTTCTCAGATGCCCTTGTCAAGGTGAAGGTGACAGGCCTGGGAAGTCATTTGTAGTACCCAGGATAATTCAGACTAGAAGCTAACGCATAAAGAGCCTTTTGCAGTAATATTTGAAAGAGAGGGAATTATCTTTATGTAGCACTTTGTTATGTTCTTTGTGAAATAGAGACTTCTAGACTATTCCTATATGATTTTTCCAAATGGCAGTTTGGGGGTTCACCATAGTTTCACTGGAAAAATCTAGGGGAGGGGGAGTTAAATTCTTTTCCTCTCTGATCTCATTGTAGTGTAGGAATCGGGGCCGCAGAGGGCCGGAGGTCCCGGAGGAGACTGATCAAGAAACGATACGAGGCAGTATGGAGCGAGATCAGATCAGTAGTTTATTGGGGGGAAACTTCAACATATATAGGAGAAAAAGCGCAACGGTGGCAAAACCGTCATCTGACAGAAAATCACATCACCTGTTTACTCGGGTTAATTGGGAATCTCTCTTTGGGGAAGTTAATTAACTGGGGCAAACATTGACAGGGGAAACACCATTGTCCAAGGATTAGACTGGGGTAAACATGGCCTCTATTTGCGCCCGGGATAAGGCTGAGCTCGGAGATGAGTGATTACTTTAATGGGTAACGGAGTTAGATATTCGCTCTCTCAGCAGAACCGCTGGTCAGGTCAAGGAATTGGGTGAATCAAACCCTATCATTAATCCACCCCCCTTAATTTCTCTGCCCGCAGAAACCACGGCCGGGAGCCTTCTCACCTAAGTGGCCTCTGCAAGGGCCGTTTCCATGCCAGATGGGCATGGGGAATCCATATTGTAGACCACCTCACATATTAGAAGAGAGAAACATTACAGTCTTAAACATTTATTTAGAAGTTCCACTACCTAGCATCCATTTGTCATGCCAGTGGTCCATCTATTTCCCAGGCTGCCTGTTATGTATTTAATAGTACAGCTGGGGACTGACTGGGTATATGATGGACAACCTAGGAAGCATCTATCAGTATTTGTAGGGTTCTCCTTATGCAATAGAGCAAACCAACATGATTCTTTTCATTGCATTTACATGGTTTATATGTCTTAGTAATTGTAGTTAGAACGGTAACCTTTCATGAGACAGAGATTAATTTATGCATTGCCCTCATAACTTGTGGTTTGATCCTCCCTGATTTTTCATTCTTGCATCAAATATGGTGGGTGTTCTGGTGAAAGGTGAAATATTGAAACTCAATTTTTGGCTGTCAATGATAAAGTTTTCCCACTCTAACCATTTGTTTTCCTGCTCCCTCTCATAACAAGGCTGCGCAAGGAGCACATGCACACACACACTCACACATCTGAATAAGCATACATGTGTCACCGAAATACCACCATAGGCTCCCTGCAGCTCGGAGAGCCGATCTCCATAGAAATGCATGGCCAGGGCCTCCCTGAAAGCTCCCCGCCTTTCTGGTTCTCCAGGGCAGGAAGAGGACTAGATTCGCCTCGGTATTATAGCTCCTCTAGCAGCAACCCATGTAAGCAGCAGGATAATTTCCTGCTGATCAAATGGTAATGATGTATCATGTGGGGAAAGTTTCAATTATCTTACTAAGCTCAAGAATGCGAGTAAGTGAAAGTGGAAGACGGAGCAATAGAGAATTAGGAATAATTTTTAAAAATACATAACTTGTTACAGGGACCACGTAGAAAGATGGGGTCATTTTTAATAGATTGCAAAAAGGGTAAACTTGCTTTCCAACATGACTGCCATGTCGATATTGGACACATAAATAGAAATATTTATACGCTTCCAGATTGTGTTTTTACTCCAAGAAATGAGCAGGTTTACCTGCTCCACCCAAAATACATTACCCTCTCAAAGAGACAATAGCAACAGTCTGACAAACTTGTCAGAAATGTCATCGGCCACCTGGCCAGGAAACAAGTCTCCTTTGGGGAATCAAGCTTCATGATCCTGTCTTCTCTGTGTTGACTTCCATTGATAAGGAGATTTGCTGTCTGTATTTTATCAACATCATGAACTTCAGGAGAACCTCCAGACATTATCTGCCACATCCCAAGGCTTGCAACATTAAAGAGATTTATGGGGTGGGCATTGAACTTCCTTGGATGACCTCACCCATTAACTTTCTGGAATCCTAAGCCTATGGACTTTTGCAGGAAGACCCCACTCTTGGGGGGGGCGTTGTCTTTGGAAAGCCAATGTGGACTTTTGACCTTCTATGGATTATGTTGATGTGTGCTTACCTTCTACAGGTTATGCTTATATGTGTTTATGTAATAGTTTAATCATTGAAACTTTTGTAACCTTTGTTTTGAAATCTTTGTCTCTTGATTGTGTGGTGTAACTTCCTGCTTGTATGATTTCCCCTTTCCCATGTGATAGCTGCAGCTAGCCCCTTTTGTACTCTTGTATTCTTGTGTATAAATATACCTGGTTTTGAATTGTTAAGGGCAGACTCCCAATCTTAGGGGTAGTCATATGGTGGGGTTTTCATTGCATAAAATTTCATGGGCCATATGCAGTAAAAACTTTTATTTCCCCCCAAAGTTCATTGCTTATTAGTCATAATTCTATCTTGGCCAGAGGGTTTTGAATTAAAGTAAATTAAATGATAACAAAACATTTTATTTTAAGGTATTTGACTAACATGTGTTTCCAGGGTATGTGCATCCACCGATTGTGCATGCTCCAGACTTTGGATTTCAGGTATATGAGGTGAGGGCCCCCCTGAAAAGGGGCACCCCCAGAATTTGCAGGTATCACTGGTTCAGCCGTATCTGAATAGTCATAAATACTTCAGCATGCATTTATTTGTTTGTTTATTTACTGCCAGTCTAGTGCATGTTAGTATTCAGAACAGTTTACAAAAGAACAACAAATATAACTAAGTACAACAAATTAAAAAAATAAACAATTAAATACATTGCTAATATAATAAATTCAACAAATTATAAAATCTACATTCTCTAACCTCCCTACCTTTTTTTTGGCCACAGCATTACCGAGGACTTATATACTTCCAATAAAGTAAATGAAAATTAAGCCGAAGAAGAAGAAAAACAAAAACAAAACCCATCCTCATTAAGATAAATAATTGACAAAAGGCTCCTTAAACAAATATGGTTTTAACTGTTTTTAAAGAAGTTAAAAGAACCTGCCTGTTGAATTTCTATTGACAAATCATTCCACAATAGAGGGGGCCACCACTGAAAAAACGCTTCTTCATGTATCTGATCTCCTGGCCTCCTTTGGGATGGGCACCCTCAGTAGCCTGGTCTGTGAGGATCTCAGTACTTAGGAGTATTTCTTTGAAAGACTTGCTTCTCCAGGTAGGAACATCCCAAACTATGTAGGGCAACCAATGCAAACTCACCAGAACTGGGAAAATATGATCAAATTTATGTATACTGTACCCGAAACCAGCCTTGTGGCTACATTTTCAATCACTGCAATCTTTTTACCAGGTTCAAGGGGAGCACAACATAGAGAACATTATAGTAATCAAGCTTGGAGACTACACATAGACCAGTGTTTTCCACTCTTTGGTTTTTGGACTTCAATTCCCAGAAGCCTAAATCAATTTTCCAAAGAACTGATCAGCCAATGTACTGACTTAGGTTTCTGGGAATTGAAGTCCACCAGTGGGGCCTGGGCCCCACATTGGGAACCACTAGCATATACCAACGTGGTTAGGGAATCTCCTGTCAAAATAGGGGGTGGAGTTGAGCAACCTGCTTAAGTTGACAGAAGGTAGCCTTGACCACAGCAGATACCTGACCTTCCATCTTAATATCTGAATCAAGGAGGATGCCCAGATTTCAAACCTTATCCTTAATTGGAAGGGTAACATTGGTCAACCTAGTGAGGAATCCACCCAACTGGTCAGGGTCATCCCCCAACAATATGATCTCCATCTTGCCTGCCCCGGGACACACTTGCCTGCCCTGGGACCAACTTCATCGGCCCCAGGGATGCGGGGCAGCTGCGTCACCTGCGCCCCTCCCATGCTTGAGCAAGGAGGGGTTGAAAAGGAGTAGACACCAGACTTGCCGCCGCTACTGCGTTGCCTGCCCCAGGACCCACTTCATCGGCCCCGGGGACGCGGGGCAGCTGTGTATGGACTTTGTTTAAGTGTATGCTGTATTTTTTCTTTTCTTTTTTGAATTGTATTCTGTAATTTTGTAATTTTGAAACTGTGTAATTTTCTGTGATATGTTGTGAAGCCACCCTGAGTCAGCCTAGTGCTGATTAGAGCAGGGTACAAATTAAATTGATTGATTGATCTTGTCGGGATTCAATTTCAGCCGATTCTCCCTCAGATGTTGCTTCAGGACTTGAACAGCCTCCATGGCTGAGATATTCAAAGAGAGATAGGTTTGCATATCATCAGTGTACTGATGACAGTGAACCCCAAATCTTCATATGGCTTCCCCTAACAGTCTCATATACATTTTGAAAAACATCGGGGATAGGGACAAACCTTGCAGGACCCCACATTGTTGGACCCAAGGATCTGACATCACATCCCCGATCTGTACTCTCTGGGATCATCTGCCAAAAAAGGATCAGAACCAGGCCAGAGCCTGGCCCCCAATTCCAATCTCAGACAGCCTATCCAGTAAGATTCTGTGGCCAACTGTATCAAAGGCTGCTGAGAAGTCAAAGAGAACCAACAGGGTAATCTTGCTTCTATTGGATTATTTTAGCAGATCATCTAGCAGCATGACCAAGGATGTCTCAGTTCTATGGCACAGTCTGAAGCCTGATTGGAAAGGATCAAGGGAATCTGTTTCTTCTAGGAATGCAGCTGATAAGCCACCACTCTCTCGGCCACCTTGCCCATAAGTTGTATGTTGGCAACTGGCCTATACTGTATTTGTACATATTATCTATCACCAACCTTGGTTTTTTTCTGAATGGGCCATACAATCATCTCCTTCAGATAGGTAGGCAGATAGCCTTCACTCAGAGACAAATTTACATTATGTGTTGCCTACATTAGCTGCGCGTCCTGCCCCGGTGGGGGCGAAGAGAGGGCCATTCCACCGGCCTCTCCACCTGGCCAGCGTCCTCGGGCCCCACCTTCCCCCTCGCCCTTGGACTTAAAAGGCGAGGGGCGCCCAGGGTGAGCCTGCCGCCGCTGCGCGTCCTGCCCCGGTGGGGGCGAAGAGAGGGCCATTCCACCGGCCTCTCCACCTGGCCGGCGTCCTCGGGCCCCACCTTCCCCCTCGCCCTTGGACTTAAAAGGCGAGGGGCGCCCGGGTGAGCCTGCCGCCGCTGCGCGTCCTGCCCCGGTGGGGGCGAAGAGAGGGCCATTCCACCGGCCTCTCCACCTGGCCGGCGTCCTCGGGCCCCACCTTCCCCCTCGCCCTTGGACTTAAAAGGCGAGGGGCGCCCGGGTGAGCCTGCCGCCGCTGCGCGTCCTGCCCCGGTGGGGGCGAAGAGAGGGCCATTCCACCGGCCTCTCCACCTGGCCGGCGTCCTCGGGCCCCACCTTCCCCCTCGCCCTTGGACTTAAAAGGCGAGGGGCGCCCGGGTGAGCATGCCGCCGCTGCGCGTCCTGCCCCGGTGGGGGCGAAGAGAGGGCCATTCCACCGGCCTCTCCACCTGGCCGGCGTCCTCGGGCCCCATCTTCCCCCTCGCCCTTGGACTTAAAAGGCGAGGGGCGCCCGGGTGAGCCTGCCGCCGCTGCGCGTCCTGCCCCGGTGGGGGCGAAGAGAGGGCCATTCCACTGGCCTCTCCACCTGGCCTTTCCACCTGGCTGGTGTTCTTTGGGCCCGTCTTCCCCCTCGCCCTTGGACTTGGAGGACTTTAAAGGCAGGGGATTTCGTGGGTGGTCTTGGATATTTCTTGTGATTTCTTGTGATTTTTTGTTGTTAATTGCATCTTTAATATTGTATTTTTGATTTATTATTGTTATACTGTGCTTTTTGAATTGTGTGCCTTTGATATTGTGTTTTTGAATCTTCTGTAAGCCGCTTAGAGTTGTTCCATTGGTTCGAGAGAAGCGGGATATAAATTTAAGAAAATAAATAAATAAATAAATTATGTTTCTCCCTAGCTCAGGAGTTCTCAACCTTTTAAAGCTGGGGGCCGGGTCACATTCCCTCAGATAGTTTCAGGGGCCGGATGTTCATTTTGCCCTTCCTCCACCACATGGCACTTCTGGGTGTGGTGGAAGTGGTGGAGGGCCACATGAAATGGTGCCACGGGCTGCATCCGGCCTGTGGGCCACAGGTTGAGAATCCCTGCCCTAGCCATACTTGTCAAGTATTCCAGATTGGCCAGGATTTCCCGTATTTCTCCGCTCGTTCCTCCCTTTTCCCGCTGCCTTCCCGTATTTGAACGGTGAGGAAAGGGGTTACTGCACATGCGCACCCATCACAAATGGGCTTTGCGCATGCACAGAGAGGTTCTGCGCATGTGCAGAGGGGTTCTGTGCATGCACAGATGAGTTGTTGCAGCACATGCGCACCTAGGCCAGAGCAGTTCCCGTATTTTCAGGATCCACACTTGACGGGTGTGTCCCTAGCTGGTCCCCATGAATCAATGAGTACCGACTACACTACAATAACCACACTCTTTAGCTTTTGTGTCATTCACCCTTAAGGCTCTTCTCTGTGATAATATGGTAATATCTCATGCACTGCATAGTAAATGGGGGTGGGGAGAGGGAAGGAAGGGGAGAGAGACTTTACTGTTTTGGGAGTTCCTTTCCTGTAGACCAGTGTTCCCCAGGCTTCGATTTTTGGTCTTCAAGTCCCAGAAGACTAAGTTTAGTGTGTTGCACGGAAGACAAAGAAGGAGTCGCAGTGAGGGCTAAAACACAGCTTTATTGCATGACAGTCAGGATGAACATGTGGTAATGGCGGAGGTACAGCTCCTTTTATACTGCAACAATACATTTGAAAAGAGTTACACGGTAGCGTATTGGCTGCTACCTGCGTGACGTCATTCTGAGTCATGCCCTTCTTCTCCAGGTGTTCCTTGCGTGGGAAGGTTCTCGCGGCTGCCGGTGATTGGGGGAATTTGAACCATGTGAGCTGAATGTTCGCAGCTGCCCTCTATGGGTAGCTAGCTCGCGTTCCTTTAACAGCTGAGTTACATTGTGATCATTGTCAGGTTACATTCAGACATTCTTAAAGTGATACAGTTACATACACAACACTCCTCCCCCCTAGGATGGGACGAAGTCCCTCAACCATTGTGGCTTCCCGCATGTGCGCTTGGGGCGTACGACTGCTTGGCTGAGCTCAGGGGAACTAGGGGCTCCGAGTTCCGCAGACTCTCATCCTGCAACAGAAAGGGGGGACTCATTAGTCGTCTGGCGGGGACTCTGTGGCAACCTTGCATTTGGAGAGGGAAACGGAACATGTAACTGGGATGTGAATCCCTGCTTATTGTTTGTGACACCTGGCAACCCCCCCAGCATGAATCTCGGGACCGATGAGGAGACCCTTGTCATCTCACCCAGGTTTCTTGCGCCTGTAACTGGCGTACTTGTGCTACCCCCTGCTGCCTGACTCGGCGGTCTTGGGGATGGGGAGAACGAACTTCCCCCTGCTGCCTGGGTTGGGGGTCTTGGTGATGGGGTAAACTCTAGAACAAAAGGACTGGGAGGACTGGAAATACCAGGGGCTGAACTAAAACCCCTCTTCTCACTCGGAGAGGTGGGGGACCACTCCGCGACATTCCCCTGGTATGGCAACATGAAATCAAACTCATCCCACTCTTTCAAAGTATCCTCCTCCCCGTGTGAGAATCCAGGGTATGAATTTGTACCTGGGGACATCCCCGTGTCTCCCCCTTGGGCTAAACGGGTGGGGGAGAACCCTAATGCTGACCCTCTTTCACTGGTAACTCGCCTTCTGAGCTGGTCAGCATGCCTTCTCCACAGCAGACCTCTGCTAGTTTCAACCCTGTAAGACACTGGCCCCATTTGCTCAATGACCATTCCTGGAACCCACATTGCTCCCGAGGTTGCGTAATTCCTGCAGTGAACCAGGTCTCCTACCGCAAAACTTTTGGAGCTCTCTATCTCTATATTCCTTCCCCCATCCTCCACCCTGGTCGGATCCAACCGATCAAAAAGCGTTACCAGCTTCCTCTGCATGAGGAGCTCAGCCGGCGAAAGTCCTGAAGCCAGGGGAGTTGCCCTATAACAAATGAGGAATTGACACAGCTGGAGGTTCAATTCACGAGGACCCATGCGCCGCAGTGCATCTTTCGTAGTGCGCACTTGGCGCTCTACCTGACCGTTTGTGGCGGGGTGAAACGGGGCAGAGGTAATGTGCCTGATGGCATTCCTCTCGATGAATGCCTTGAATTCTGCGGACGTGAAAGTACTAGCATTATCGCTCATGAGCACATCCGGCAGGCTGAAGCAACTGAACACCCTGCGCAATTGTTTAATGGTTGCAGCAGATGAGGTGTTGGACATGGGGATGACCTCTAGCCACTTGGAATACGAGTCAACTATCAGGAGGAAGAGGGACCCCCGGAAAGGGCCAGCAAAGTCAACGTGCATCCGGGACCACGGTCCGCGGGCCGTGTCGCATTCCATGTGGGGCAGTCGGGAGTCCTCGGGCCGAGAGCTCTGGCAGCTCTTGCACGTGCCCACCAAATGCTCGATATCCACATCTATCTGGGGCCACCAGAAGTAGCTCCTGGCTAGTGCTTTGGAATGCACTATTCCCGGGTGGCTGGTATGCAGTAGCCTCAGCACCTTTGCTTGTAACTTCTCTGGGATGACCACCCACTGGCCCCAGAGGAGGCAGCCCCTTTCAAGGGAAAGCTCCACTCTGTGCCTGAAAAACGATTTGAATTCCTCCTCGGGGGGAGTTGTGGGCCACCCTTTTCTAACCCAGGAACTGACTTGGGACAGGATTTTGTCGGCCGCTGTGGCTTTGGCGAAGTCTGGGGGAAATATGGGGGGTGAGTCGAGAGACTCGATCAGCAGGACTTGGTGATCCTGCTCTACCTCGCATTTGGGGTCTCCTAAACTAGGGAGGGGAGATTGGGACAGCGCATCTGCATGGGAGATCTCCTTCCCTGGGCGATGGACCAGTTCGTACTGGTAGGCGTTGAGGGAAATCGCCCAACGCAGCATTCTGGGGGACAGGATTTGTGGGGTAGGCTTGCCTGTAGTAAAGATTCCCAAAAGGGGCTTATGATCAGTCACAATTGTGAACTCGCGGCCGTACAGGAAATCGTGGAACTTCTTTGTTCCCGCGATTATGGCCAGGGCCTCTCTATCTGTTTGCGCGTAATTGCGCTCCGCCTTTGAAAATGACCTGGAATAGAAGCCAACCGGGGCTTCCCGCCCGCTGTCTAGCACGTGGCACAGCACGGCCCCCACCCCCACTGGTGATACATCACAGACCAAGGTTACAGGTTTCCTCAGATCAAAATGGGTCAGAATGGCATCTGAGGACAAGAGCCCCTTGAGCTTCTTGAACGCTTTCTCTTGCCTATCTCCCCACCGCCAAACCACGTCTTTTTTAAGTAACCCGTGCAGTGGCTCTGTAACAGATGCCTTTCTTGGCAAAAAGGAATGGTAAAAGTTCAGGAGCCCTAAAAATGACTGCAGCTCCGGTTTTGCAGTGGGGCAAGTTGCGTTTTGCACAGCCTCAACCTTGGACTCGGATGGCATAATACCCTCTGGGGTTATTTTGAACCCGAGAAACTCAACCTCCCTAGCAAAAACACACATTTATCCCTTTTTAATCTCAGACCCGCTTTCTCGAATACCGTTAGGACCTTGTCCAGTCTTTTTGCTAGTTCCGATTCGCTCCCCGCTGTTATCAAAACATCATCAAAATATGGGAGCACCCCCAGAAACCCTTTTAGAAGGCACTCTACGAGGGCCTGAAAAACCCCGGGGGCTGAATTCACGCCGAACTGTAGGCGTGTTACCTTGAATGCCCCCTTGTGTGTGACAATTGTTTACGCAGCGGCAGCAGGTGGGGTTACAGTGAGATGCTGGTATGCTTGCGCCAAGTCTAGCTTTGCGAAACACTTACCCCCATGCAAGGTAGCTAGTAAGTGGCTAACTACCAGCACCAAGTAAGCATTTGGCTGAATGGCCTTATTAATAGTACATTTGTAGTCAGCGCAAATCCTAACCTCTCCATTGGATTTTAAAGCTGTAACAATCGGAGTTTCCCACTCCGCAGAATCCACTGGGACCAAAATCCCCTGCCCCACCAATTTGTCCAATTCCACCTCAATCTTGTCCTTGAGGGCGAAGGGGACTCTTCTTGGCTTGAGTCGTATGGGCCGGATTTCTGGGTCCAACTCGAACGAGACTGGGGGCCCCCTATAAGTCCCGAGCCCCTTCTTAAAAACTGCAGGGTGTGCATCACACAAGTCCCGGATGGGGTCAGTCTCGATGGCGTTTTTGCCGGACAGTTCAATTCCCAGGGGAGCAAACCACTGGGTTCCCAAATGGCAACCGGACCCCTCCTTGAGAACTACTAGGGGCAGTTTTTCCGTAAACCTTTTAAACTTCACCATGAAGTTTCCCACCCCCAACACCGGGATCCCATAACCCTGCACATCCTGTAAGTTCGATTTCATGGCCCACAACTTGGGGTGTGCATTTGGGGGAATGCGCAGGAACTCCCTCTGGGAAAGGATGGAGTAGGACGACCCTGAGTCTATTTCCATCCTAACCAGGACCCCTTGTATCAGTACCTTTACAAAGAAATGCCGGTGCTCCAGGCCCACGTGGTTTACGGCTCCTGCGTCATCATCGGCCAAGACCTTCCCAATTCCGTCCGCCTTGTGTTGGGGTGTGTGAGGATGCCTTGACAAACCCTTGTCCTCTGCCTGCAGAACCTGGCGATGTGACCTCTCCGCCCGCAGTTGTGGCACTCAGCCTTCCGGAAGGGGCACCTCTTTCGGTCATGAGATGCCCCGCACCCATCGCAATGGTGGCTTCCTCTCTCGCTGGCTCGGCACTTTTCTCCGTGTCTCTTGACTCTCTGAATGTTGTCGTCCTTGCTGGAGCAGGAGTCCACAGTCGTGGATGACTCCTCGGAGGTTGCTGGGGTGCTGGTGGGCGGCGGGCGCCAGGCCGCTTGCGCTGAAGTCCGTTGGGCCGCTTGCACAGGTAACTTGGCCCTCTCAGGTGTGGCCCCTCAAAACATGAATACCTTGACCCCACTCCTCACTGCCTCGGCTGCCTAGGCCTCTCACAGTACCTTGTTGAACATTAGGCGATGGTCGCGGGTCATCAACTTCCTCTGGACCTCCTCGTCCCTTAGGCTGCACAGCAGGCGGTCTTGAAGGGCTATGTCCAGGTCCACCCATTGGCAGTGGACGGCCACCAGCCTGAGGGCTGCTGTGTAGGCAGACACGGTTTCTGGTCCCACCTGTGGAACGCGATCCGGGCCGGAAAAATGGAAACCGGCGGCTGGAAGTGCTCTCTCAGCGTTGCGAGGATGTGGTCAATGGGTACCGCGTCGAGCCTCCAGGGAGCCAGCAAGTTCATCAGGATGCGCAGTGTGGCCGGCCCAACCTGGGCTAGGAAGTGCGACC
This sequence comes from Bradypodion ventrale, assembly GCA_035047345.1. NCBI lineage: Eukaryota > Metazoa > Chordata > Lepidosauria > Squamata > Chamaeleonidae > Bradypodion > Bradypodion ventrale. The sequence goes on along the minus strand of JAWDJE010000002.1, from coordinate 163,363,161 downwards.
GCATCTTCCCCTCGTCGTCGATGCCTGCAGCATCCATCGCGTGCCGAAACTGGCACACATACAGCTCCCATTGCTCAGGATGGCTGATGTCGAATTGGTGTGGCTTGATCTTGGGATACGCCATCATCCCACCTTCATCGCCAATTTGGTGTCTGGAACCAAAATAATAGAAGCAGCCGGAGTCTGGCTCAACACATCTTTATTTGCACACCGGTAGACTGAACATGTGGTAATGGCGGAGGTACAGCTCCTTTTATAATGCAACAATACATTTGCACCTGGTTACACAGTAGCGTATTGGCTGCTACCTGCTTGACATAATCCTGAGTCACGCCCTTCTTCTCCAGATGTTCCTTGCGCGGGAAGGTTCCCGTGGCTGCCGGTAATTGGGGAATTTGTACCATGTGAGCTGAACGCTCGCAGCTGCCCTCTATGGGTAGCTAGCTCGCGTTCCATTAAACAGCTGAGATACATTGGATACATTGTGATCATTGTCAGGTTACATTCAGACATTGCAGTAATACATTCATTTTTAAAGCGATACAGTTTCATACACAACAGCCCCAGATACCCACTAATCCAATTAAAACTGCATTTTCTACCCAGGCATATGAAATCTTATTTGGTACTTTGACACAATGGAAGATCTTTGTGTAGTTGTGGCTGCAATAGGGATATCTACATATTTCAGAGGAAAGTTAAATGATGAACATCTAATGACTATGTAGTTGGGGAACAAATGTTATGTAGCAGATGCTCATGCACTATACTTTTTGACCTTGTAGCTTCTGGCAGTACTTTTTCAGACATGGGGTTGGGGTGTAATCAGATGTTATCCCTTCTGTAGTGAATAGGTACAAACACAATGAAGCTGTTGTGCTCTGACATACTGGGCCAGAGCCCATATGTCACCATCACTACCACAACCACCACCACTACAAATTCTAATTCTAATTCTGTGAAACTGCTAAAATGAAGCCACTCTTTGGTGAATTCATTCCGTAGTATCTTTCGCCTGACCTAGTGTGAGAAAGATTAACCAACACAAGGTTGCCATTGCCCAGGGTATGCCCAATTGTGGTTTAAAAATACCACAATCTTCAAGGAGGCTCTTTCTGTGTACCCCAATATGTCACTGTTGAAATAGTACCTCAAACTGTTTTGCCATGGCAAGAGATTGGGGGTCTATCTTATCCAGATTGTAAATATGTGGCAAGAATTTACCATGTGACTTGATACCCATCTTATGAGCTTCTGCTTTTTCAGGCTGGGAGCATGACAGTGTGGATGGATGACTCACACACAGCCACTGTCTGCAAATGTGACAGGCTGTCTCCGCAGGGAGATCCTTTATGGCAGTATATATTGGAAGCCATAACCTTCAGTCCAGATGACTGTTTATTAAAATCTTAAGCAGCAGGCAGCTCCATGTAACATAATTTAAATAAAGATTAGGAAGCACTTAGTTTCCACACTTGAATCAAGCCCTGGTTCCCTTGTTGTAAATGAAGACGAGCACCGCACCCTAGAGTTGGATGTGACTGACTTTCAAGCAAGGGTGGCATTATGGATAGGCATTACTTCTTGTACCAGAGGCAGTATGCCTCTCTATGCCAATTGCTGTGGGGAGACATGAGCTGAAGGGTACTGTTGCCTTCATATCCTGCTTCTGAGCTTCCCATGGAAATCTCATTGGCCACTGTGGGAAAATAATGACAGACTAGATAGCAATTCAGCATGGGCCAAGACAGGTCTAGTTATGTTTTCTAGAAAATTCAGTTTATAGTCTGAATGCTATGGAAGGTTGCATTCTAAAACGTGAACAGTTAGCCAAGGTTGGTTGACAAGTGGTTGTACATTACTAGTTCTCCCATGAATAATTGGAGATATAATTGCTCTTTCCCCTCATAATGCTACATTCCTGCAAACATTTCCCAGATTCTGGCTTATTACCAATAATATCTGAATCAGGTTTCAGAAGGAGAAAATGCCTTTAATGCTGGCTCCTTTCATGAAATCTGAAAGGCAGAGGCAAACATATCCGCTCTGGTCCAGAACATTTTTTTAGTGCTTGTCAAAGTCACATGAACCAGAGGCTAAAAATACATTTCTTCATACTTCTACTCCCCCCTTTCCTACTCCTCCTGTGTCTCAGTTCATGTACAAGGTAAATGACTTCTTGTAACCCTGAACCATTTCAAAGCCAGCAAGTTAATTATGGTGTGGCCTGGACAAAGGAAAAGGCTCTGCAGAAACTGGGAGAGTCAATAGACATTAATTATGTTTAAAACACATGAGCAAGGCATTTCACAGTAGAAACAGTCCAGTAATGCCGCTGGGAATCCAAGTGAAGATGTTGCCTGGGGCAGCAGATTGGGCAGCAATTTAAGTTGTGGTAATGTTTTAAACGGTTTCTGTGAATTTGCTGCCTCTGTAAGCTGGTTGTTTGTTGCTAAGTGCAGTAAATTGCACCAGAGTAGGGCCATTGACTCAATGGGGACTTAGTGAGTCAACTCCTCTCTATGCACCATTGGTTCAAATGGGCCTCTTTTAACTATGACTTACTATGCTGAAGTAATTTTTTCTTTAGTATTTTGCTCATTTGAATCAATGGAAGAGCTGATTTGCCAATTCCTCATTGATTCTGTACACCAACTCTAGTGCAGTTTAACTATGCTAAGCAAAAAAAAATGTTGGCCAGTGTTAAGTACAGCTGTAAGTATATCAAGATCCAACAAGCTTATTTGGTTGAAACATCACGTAAAACTCATAAAAATATTCATGGTGTGAGGTTTGTTTCTTCCTGCTGTGTCTCTCGAGTATGCAAACAGGCTACCTTTGATTTCAATGGGTCTACTCCAAGTAGGACAAATGTTGGCTTGATCTTTAAAGTTTGTGTTTCTTGGCTTAGACCTAGTTTATAGAAACCAGAGGGTAAGGGTAAAACTGTTTTTTCACTGAAACACTGTAGGGAAATCACAACCTATGCCACACAAAATATCCATAGCAAACTCAATTAGAATCTTTCTCCAACATTTCTATATGGAAGAGCTTTGGTTCTGTAAAGAGAAACATTCAATTGTGCTGTTCCTTTGCCTTCAGTCTAAAGTTATACAGCCTAGGATTATTATTTTTTTGCCTCATGTCTTATTGAGATGAATTTGGCCAAAGAGTCTAGTCCAGTGGTGGCGAACCTATGTCACGCGTGCCAGAGATTGCACTTGAAGCTCTCTCTGTGGGCACCCATGCGGACGCCCAAGCAAAGAGTTTGCCCACCCTTCTACCCAGAAGCCCAATGGGAGCACTTCCTCCCTCCCTTCAACACAGAGTTCACGCCGCCCCTCTGCCCAGCAGTCCAATGGGAGCATTTCCTCCCTCCCCTGTTGCTGCGTTGCACTTTGTGATAGATAAGTGGAGTTTGGGTTGGAGTTTGGGCACTCTGTCTCTAAAAGGTTCACCATCACCGGTCTATTCTGTCTGAAAATGAAAATTTTTATCAGTGAATTATGTACCTGAAATAATAGATGGCACTGTGCAAGGCATGAAGTTCAGAAGTCAGAATTCTCTAAAAAGGCATAATTCATCTGAAATATGAGAGCCTGGCTTAGGTGTTGTGTTCTTGGTATACAGTATCTATACCTATAAATCTGTGCGTTAACCATTGGAATGTGACAAAGGATGTTGCACCAGGCCCCACTAGCCCCAACCAAGCCTAGGGTTTTTTGCTTTTGTTTTTGCATTATCATTGGAATAGAGGGATGAAGCCCATTCAATGCCTTGGTTATACAAACAATTGGATTGCATTTGTTTCTATGCAGAAACAAATAGCTGCCTTCAGTTTTTGAAATGGAATAGCATAAAGAATCTATACCTATAAAATGGTGCGTTAACCATTGGAATGTGACACAGGATGTTGCACCAGGCCCCACTAGCCCGTAATGGGCCTCCGTTCACTCGCCCAAACCCGATTCGCAGGTAACTGTTGGGTTGAAATTTTCGACCCGGGAGCAGGAGCCCCCCAGTCGCAAACAAAAAAGTGAACTTCAATTCCCAACGTTCCTTGCGCCGCGCCACGCCCGAGCCAGAGCCAGAGCCAATCAGGGTGAGCGGCACGGCAAAAGGAACATTTGGAAATGCGCCGCGGCCAATAAAAAAAAGCCGCAGGAAAAAAACGCCACAGTAAGCAAACATGCGCCATTAGTGCGCCGAACGCTGAGGTGGCCTGCGCGTGAAAAATAAAAGTAAAAAAATGCCCACCGCCGCTCCCTTCTTCACCATGGGCCAGCCATCATGGCCCGTGAGGAAAAAAAAGACACCCCCCCCCGCCGCCACTGCCCTTCCTTTCAATGGGCAAGCCGGCACAAGAAAAATCAAAGTAAAAAAAAACCCTGCCGCCGCTGCCCTTCTTCCCCACGGGCCAGCCAGCATGGCCCGTGTAGAAGAAAGCAAAGAAAGCACCCCCCGCCATTGCCCTTCCTTCCAATGGGCCAGCCAGAATGGCCTGTGGGAAAGAAAGCCCCCCCCCCCCGCCAATGCCCTTCCTTCCCACGGGCCAGCCAGCATGGCCCGCGGGAAAGAAAGCTACCCCCCCTGAAAAAGTAAAAACAAAAACAATCAAAAATACTCAAAAATCCAAAAAGGAAACACAAAAACAGCCAAAAGCAAACAAGAAAAAACACACAGACCCCCCCCCCAAAAAAATCCAACCCCCCCAAAAATACCAACAACCCCGGAGAGCTTACCAAAAGACGTCTTCTATCCATGAGGACCGGAACTCAAATGAGAAAATAAAAAAAAACTTACCGGAAGCGACACCCAGAGGACAGAAGAGAACAATTATAGAGAGGAAGAAAAGCTCACCACCCCCACCCAGAGGCCAAAAGAGAAAAAACATTCAAAAATATTGAAAATAATAAGATTAATTCCAAAATTAATCAAATAAATTATAAAAACATTAAAGAATAATCACACTAATCTCAAAAAATACAGAAAAAAACAGAAATCACTTTTCACTCAAAAAAACCAAAAGAAAAAAAGAAAAAATGCGTAAAAATAAAGATTTAAAAAACCAAAATTAAATTTTAAACTAAATAAAATAAAATAAAATTAAATAAATAAAATTAAAATAAAATTTGCATAAACATAAAACAAAAACCTTCAAAAACCAATATAAAGAGCCCAGCATGCAAAAAAAATTTGAAAAACACTGGGAGCGCAAGTCCGCCGCAGGTGGACGCAGCGCCTCGAAGCCACAAAATCACAAAACCTTACAACACCATTTAAAACAGCCCAGCACCATTGGTACAAGGAAAAAAAACGAAACCCTTTACTATCCAACACAATTTTAAAAAGCCCGGCACCGCCGGGCAAAATATGCTAGTTGGTTATAAAGAGAACCTTGAACATTTGTATCCATTAAGACAAGAGAAAATGTCTAGTCCAATATATGCATGCCAGCCACAGCTACCAGCTAGAAAAAGTCTATAGTATTTCCTAAGTAACACTGAGAGCCAAGAAAACCCTAGTAAAGGTAAAGGTAAAGATTTCCCTTGCTCAAAAGACAGTCATATCCGACTCTAGGGTTCAGTGCTCATCTCTGTTTCAAAGTCGAAGAGCCAGCATTGTCTGCTTCTGCAGACATTTCCATGACCATGTGGCAGGCATGACTAGACACCGGAGCGTTGTTTACCTTCCCACCAAAGTGGTCCCTATCTATCTACTTGCAATTTCTTGCTTTTGAAAACCCTGCTCACAGACTGAATCCAAGAAAGACACCATTACCAATACATTTGGAACCAGTTTGATTGCAGAAATTTGCCACGTGCATAGATTATTTAGTAAAGGTAAAGGTTGCCCTTGCTTGAAAACCAGTCATATCTGACTAGGGTTCAGTGCTCATCTCTGTTTATAGCCAGACGTTTCCATGGACATGTGGCAGGCATGACAAAACACCGGAGTGCACAGAATGCTGTTTACTTTCCCACCGAAGTGGTATTGATTTATCTACTTGCAATTTCTTGCTTTCAAACTGCTAGGTTGACAGGAGCTGGGACAGAGATGGGAGCTCATTCCATTGTGCAGTACTCAGGTCTTGAACTGCCGACCTGCTGACCTTCCAGTCATCAAGTTCAGTATCTTAACCACTAAGCCACTGCAGTCCTTTGATAGATTATTTACCTACCACCTTATAGAACAGTAACGGTATAGTTATAGTGGACTGCAGCATTCAGTGCAGCGCAGTGTCACAGGATTTTACAGATGCTTTGTGAAGGCATCAATGTCATTCAACTAATTCCTCTGTCCCCACACACTTCTTTTGCTGCCAATTTGGGTTCATTACTGCTTATTCATTGAATGTCCTTCTTTATGTCACAGCTAGCCTCCAGTGGAAGTTGTCTCAGTGCCCTCAAATTACTGCCCACCTCCCGCCAGTCAATTTCATCGTTTATCTTTCTTTGGCATGTTCAGCTGGCCACGCTTCTTATTTAAACGAGTCTTTCTTCGTGTACTTATGTAACCTTTGCTGATCTTAATGCACAAATTTAGCCTCTGCTTGCTTTATCTGCAATTCCTATTATACAATTCCCATCAGCTCTTCAACATCAGTGGCACTTGCTAGCACAGATGGGAGTCTTAAGTCCAGCAGCCTCCAAGGGAACCACAGTTGCTCATTGCTCTTATATCTAGAGAGAAAAGAGCATGACTTTATATAAATAATAATAAAAAATTACAATGTTTGGAGGTTTGAATATTGGTTTCATTATACCAATATAATTATACTCCTTCTCAGGGAGACAGCCACAATCTAAGAACTTGAACAGTTCACAAAAGCACAAACGAATCATTTTATTTCTTATCATGTGACTACTCAACACTTTGCAACAAACGCTGTATGACTAAACTGGCATCACGGAAAAAGAAAAACAGTATAATTATGAGTTGTTGCTGTGTAAGAGGAAATTCTGTTATATGTGATCTCTGATGGCTGTTTCACACATGGAGGCTGACATTTGAGGCTGGTTAACTTCTGATCACAGTAGGATCAAGATGACGCTAATTCATGTCATGTTTTATGTTGATTGGCTGATTTCATCCCACTGCAGGAGTTAAGTTTGCCTCAACAAAGGCATTAATTTCTTCCACAGTTTTCCCCAGATTGCTCAGTGAATACATTATTTGTTTAAAGTTATACTCTGTGGAACAAGGAGTTGGAGGTTCAATGACCTACTGGGCTTCCTGAGAGAAATTCAGCCTGTAAGGTCCTAGGCAAGCTACATAGTCTTAAAGAGTCCCCCAAAATAAGGCATTGTTAAACCATGTCTTAGTATTTTATATCTAGCTAGCAGATTTTGCCCGGTGGTGCCGGGCTGTTTTAAATTATTTTGGAAGGTTTTTGTTTTGTTAATGTTTGTACAAATGAGGCTAGTCTGTAATTGTGATTTTTAAAATGTTTATTTATACACACGAGCTGTTATAAACTGTGATCAGTTTTTTTGGGTTTGTTTTTGTGGATTAAAAAAAGAGGAAATTTTTTACAATTATTTTATTTAACCAAAAAATGTTTTAGTATGTTAATTTTTTAAATAGTTGTACCTTGGATAATAATTTTAAAAATGTGGAAGTACATGTGGTTTTTTTTTTACATTCAATGTTTTTAAACTGTGTTTAGATGTTTTGGGTTTTTTTTTTTGAGTGAAAACTCTACACAGGATTTTAGAAATGTTTTTATTTTATTATTTTGTGATTTGTTTGTGATTTGTGTGAAAGAGTGATGTAATGTTATGTTTTTGACTGTTTTATCTCTTGTGGCCTCTGGGTGGGGCTGTTGAGTATTTCTTTTACTTTGACTGTTTTTTCTCTACTGGCCTCTGGGTGGCCTCTGGGTGGAGGTAGGACATGCTGGTAAGTTGGCTGGTTTAATTTCTTTTGTGGGTTTGGCTTGTTTTTATTTTGTAGTGTTAGCGAGTTTTTTCTGTTTGTTTGTGTGTGTTTTTGGTTCACTTTAATGTTCATTTATTTGGTTTGTTTTGTAGGTGTTTTGTAATTGGTTTGAGTTAATTTTGGATGTTTTGGTTTGTGTTTTTTTTAATTTTTTTAATTAATGGTTTATTTTAATTATTTTGGTGTTTGTTTTTGTTGTTTAGTTAGAGAGGAGGCTGCAGGTGGGTGTGTATCTCCGGGAGGTGAAGCCAGTGGCTCCTGGTGAATTGGTTGGGAAAACCCAATTGGGATTTCCTCTTTAATATCAGTGGGTGGGTGGGGGGTTGTGATCCCCCTCTCCGCTGGTGCCCCTGGATTTGGGAGGATTGGGGGGACAAAAGGGGTCTGTCTCTCCAACCCTTCTGGACCCAGGGGAGCCAGCAGAGAGGGGGATTCCCCCCAAAAACACTCCATTTTTAAAGAGAAAAAACCACTTGGTTTCTTCTCTTTAATAACAGGGTGTCCAAGGGGGGATCTCCTCTCTGCCGGGTCCCCTGGCTCTGGAAGGGTTGGGGGGACATACCCCTTTTGCCCCCCCCCCAAATCTCCCAAACTCATGGGACTCAGGAGAGAGGATCAAATCCAGCCCACCCTCTGATATTAAAAGGGAAAACCCAATTAGGGTTTCCCCTTTAATATCAGTGGGTGGGGGTTGTGATCCCCCTCTCCGCTGGCTCCCCTGTGTTTGGGAGGGTTGGGGGGACAAAAGGGGTCTGTCTCCCCAACCCTTCCGGAGCCAGTGGAGCCAGTGGAGAGGGGAAATCCCCCCAAACACTCCATTTTTAAAGAGAAGAAACCGCTTGCTTTCTTCTCTTTAATAACGGGGTGTCCTGCAGGGGGGAGGATTCCCTCTCTGCCAGATGCCACTACCGGATGCCACTACCGGATGCCCTTCATTCCCCCGGCCTTGTGGGAATGAAAAAACAGCTGTGCTGCCATACCCCCTGGCCCTTTCCATCGGCCAGGAGGAGGACAAGTGCGGTGATTTCTTTGACTGTCCGGATTTTCACATCCAATATAAGTATTGTGTTCTTGCAAATGATGTTTTGTGACTTTGCTTCTGTAATACTTTGTTTATTGTGATATTGATGCTTTTTGATACTGATATTGTGATTCGTGATGTTATGTGATGACGATTTGCTGATATGTTTTTATAATGCTATACAACTTGTTATTAGGTTTGTATTTTGTTATTGTTGATTATATCATGTTATTATTGTGATTGTATGATGTGTTGTAATGGCGCCCAGAGTCGGCCGTGTGCTGAGAGGGGCGGGGTATAAATTAAAGTTGAAATGAAAATGAAAACTCTAGGGTCAGTGTTCATCTCTGTTTATAGCCAAAAAGCCAGCACTTCTGCATCTGCAGACATTTCCATGGATATGTGGCAGGCATGCCTGGACACCAGAGTGCACGGAATTCTGTTTACCTTCCCACCGAAGTGGTACCTATTTATCTACTTGAAATTTCTTGCTTTTGAACTGCTAGGGACAGAGATGGGAGCTCACTCCGTCATGCAGTACCCGGGAATTGAACTCTGACCTTCCAGACAGTAAGCTCAGTGTCTTAACCACTTGAGCCACCACAGTCCCTGACTTGATAGTACGTTGTTACTATTATCATGTCTTCAGAACAGCAAAAAGCTTGATAGGAAATGAATCAGCCAGTCAAGAACATTTAAATAATTCTGAGCATCTTGAAAGTGTCATTTTATGTTAATTTTCTGTTGGTGGCAATTTTCACAAATGCTAGTTGCATGGCTATTATCAAAGAACATCAAGCTAATTGACATTTGGAACAGAAAGGAATATGAGAACAATGATAGGGTTCTGTCTATGGGCAGAGAATGTACACTATTAAAATTATTTTGAAAGACCAGGATGTTCTGGCCAACATTCATTTGGCCAATGGTCTTTAAAGTTTAGCAACACCTGCTCTCATGTATAAGAATGTTCCTGATGAATTTTGACATGAAGACAAATGAGGTCAAATGGTATAAAATGGAGAAGTAATTTTGGACAGAATGTGGAAATAACTTACATGTAGTATAGCTATTTGTTATTTTGCAGGGTAATGTGGTATAGCAAAGTTGCAGTTCAAATGCAGTTTAACCAGTAGTGGGCTCCATATTTTTTTTACTACCACACTGTGGGCATTGTATGGTGGGCATGGCCAGGGGGAAAGCCCTGCGTTGCACATGAATTAGAACTACTTTATTTTAAAACTTGGATAAGCGGGGCCAGCCAGAATTTCTGCTACCGGTTCTGGCGAACTGGTTCAAACCTGCTGATGCCCACCACTGAGTGTAACAAGTATGAACAACAACAAGTTACTGTTGTAGTGAGTAGTGTTGTATTTGCTTTCTAAAATTATTTTAAGACATCTTAAAGCATTTTAGAGAAGAAGCTGTTCCGCTAAAAAAAAACAGTGTGGAGAGGACAGCAGTATTGTTTCTATATAACCATTATTCAGTTTCCACAGAATAAGTTATTTCAAGGCATTTCAAGACTTCTACTCACTTTTATTTTCCAGACTTGATTTTGAATGTTGCATTTCTTACTGGTTCAGCTGAACAACTCACATTTGCTCAGCTTAAATAAACTGTGTTTCTTCAGGCTCAGACATGTAGTGTGTCACACTCCAGATGTTTTAAATTACCTCACCATTGGCTTAGGTTGATCGAAAAGTTAAAGGCTGAAAACGTTTGGAGGGCTTAAGTTTCCCTTGCTGGAAAGCCAGTCATATCCAACTCTAGGGTTCAGTGCTCATCTCTGTTTCAAAGCCAAAGAGCCAGCACTGTCTGCTTCTGCATGCATTTCTGTGGTCATGTGGCAGGCATGACAAGACACTGGAGCGCACGGAATGCTGTTACTTTCCCACCAAAGTAGTCCCTATTTATCTACTTGCAATTTCTTGCTTTTGAACTGCTAGGTTGGAGAGCTACACCTGCCCAAATTTGCCTCAAAGGAACTCAACAAACCAGAGCTAGGCATGAATTTGGAACCAGCTTATCCAATGAAAAAGCAAAATTATATTAGGAGACTGGAATGCCAAAGTAGGAAATCAAAAAGTGGAGGGAATAACAGGCAAGTTTGGTCTTGGAGTACAGAACGAAGCAGGGCAAAGATTGATAGAGTTCTGCCAAGAGAACGCACTGGTCATAGCAAACACTCTCTTCCAGCAACACAAGAGGCGACTTTACACATGGACATCACCAGATGGCCAACACCGAAACCAAATTGACTACATACTCTGCAGCCAAAGATGGAGAACCTCCATACAATCAGCAAAAACAAGACCTGGAGCAGACTGTGGCTCAGATCACAACCTACTGATCGCAAAATTCAGGTTAAGACTAAAGAAAATAGGGAAAACAAGAAGACCAGACAGATATCACCTAGACAGCATCCCTAAAGAATACACGGTGGAGGTGATGAACAGATATAATGGCCTGGACGCAATAGACAGAGTGCCAGAAGAATTATGGACAGAGATAAAGGACATCATGCAGGAAGCGGCAAAGAAAACCATACCAAAAGAAAAGAAGCGTAAGAAAGCAAAATGGTTGTCTGATGAGGCTCTTAAAATAGCAGAGGAAAGAAGGAAGGCAAAAGTCAAAAGAGAAAGGAAAAAATACAACCTTCTGAACACAGAATTTCAAAGAAAAGCAAGGAGAGATAAGGAAAACTACCTAAAAGAACAGTGCAAAGAAATGGAGGAAAACAACAAAAGAGGCAGGACTAGAGATCTCTTCAGAAAAATCGGGGAAATAAAGGGAACATTTAAAGCAAAAATGACCATGATAAGGGACAAAGACGGAAAAGAGCTAGCTGATGCAGAAGAGATTAAGAAAAGATGGAAAGAGTACACAGAGGAACTCTACAAAAAGGACCTCAACACTCCTGATAACCACAATGATGAAAAAACTGAACTCGAGCCAGACATCCTGGAGAGCGAAGTTATAAAGGCCCTAAAGAGCACTGCAAACAACAAAGCTAGTGGATATGATGGTATCCCAGTCGAATTTTTCAAAGCGCTAAAAGATGATGGCGTCAAATTACTACACTCAATATGCCAGCAAATCTGGAAAACAAAACAGTGGCCACAGGATTGGAAAAGATCAGTATACGTCCCAATCCCAAAAAAGGGCAACGCCAAAGAATGCTCAAATTACCGAACAATTGCACTCATCCCACACGCCAGCAAGGTGATGCTCAAGATAATACAGGACAGACTTCAGCAGCATGTGGAGAGAGAACTACCAGAGGTGCAGGCCGGTTTCAGAAGAGGCAGGGGGACTAGAGACCACATTGCCAACATACGTTGGATCATGGAGAAAACAAAGGAATACCAGAAACAAGTTTACTTTTGTTTCATTGATTACACTAAGGCATTTGACTGTGTGGACCACAACAAGATGTGGCAAGTAATTAAAGAGATGGGAATACCAGAGCACATCATATGCCTCCTGAGAAATCTGTACATGAACCAAGAAGCAACAGTTAGGACAGAACATGGAATGACAGAGTGGTTTGGAATAGGAAAAGGAGTAAGACAAGGCTGCATTTTATCACCCTGCTTATTCAATCTATACACAGAGCACATAATGCGAAATGCAGGGATGGAGGAATCACAATATGGGATTAAAATTGCTGGGAGAAACATAAACAATCTGAGATATGCAGACGATACCACCCTAATGGCAGAAAGTGAGGAAGACCTAAAGAACCTCTTGATTGGGCTGAAGGAGGAGAGTGCAAAAGCTGGTTTGAGACTCAATATCAAGAAAACCAAGGTAATGGCAACAGGCCCAATCAGTTCCTGGAAAATAGATGGGGAAGAAGTAGAAGCAGTGACAGATTTTACTTTCCTGGGATCAAAGATCACGGCAGATGGGGATTGCAGCCATGAAATAAAAAGGCGACTGATTCTTGGGAGACAAGCCATGAGAAACCTGGGGAACATAGTGAAAAGCAGAGACATCACATTGCAAACAAAAATTAGAATAGTCAAAGCAATGGTATTCCCAGTGGTAATGTACGGATGTGAGAGCTGGACAATTAGGAAAGCTGAACGCAGAAGAATAGATGCCTTTGAAATGTGGTGTTGGAGGAGAGTTTTGAGAGTACCCTGGACAGCGAGGAGAACAAATAGGTCAATCTTAGAAGAAATCAACACTGACTGCTCATTGGAAGGGCTAATAGTAAAGACGAAGCTAAAGTATTTTGGACATCAAATGAGAAGGGAGGATTCACTTGAGAAGGCCCTGATGTTGGGAAAGGTGGAGGGCAAAAGAAGAAGGGGGAGGCCAAAGATGAGATGGCTAGATGGTATTGTAGACACAACGGGCACAGAACTGGGAGTGCTGAGGGGGATGGTGGAGGACAGAGGTGCCTGGAGAACAATGGTCCATAGGGTCGCAAAGGGTCGGAACCGACTGTGCGACTGAACAACAACAACAACAACAACAAATTTTGCTTAAAAGTAGTGAAGTTGCTTTGGGACATTTTATATCTTCCTTCCCATTATCTCTCCCCATTTTTCACTTCCATTAACAGAGGTTTTGTACCTTTCTCTGGCAGATGTACATTCAACAGATACAGTTCAATCCCCAGCATACTGCAAAAATCTGCATGTGTGGAATTTGTGATTAATAGCGCATTTTTAGAATTCTTTTATGGGGAAGCAATGGAATTGGTAATTAACATAAATATCACCACCCATATAGACTCATGGGCAAGCGTCTTCACTTCCATTTTGAGAAGACAACCTTGCAGCATTGTTTCTTTGTTGCAGGAGGAAATCCTGATACCATGAAAATGCCCAGGCAGAGATACGGTCCAGCCGGCTGCCTGGGGAGAACTCTCTCGAACCACCCCAACCAGTGTCTTTTATTGCCAAAATTCAACAGCAGATAAGAATACAGGAACAATAGTGCATTCAGTAGAAAGGAAGCAAAATGGATTACATAATGAACAATAAAGAGTATTCAGCTGTAGGTTACATTCGGCATACATTGTTTTTAACATTAGGGTACCGTGTGAGAATAATGCAAGCTACAGTACGTGATTAGAGTCCTGATTGGTTAGAGCAGCTAACACCGCATACTAGCCTCGTGAAACCTGCGTGATCAGTCTCTCTATAGTAGAAGCTTAGACCTTGATTACATGCGTACTGACATTCTTTCAGGGAAATATTGGAACATAGTAAAGTGTGGTATCCGCACACACAATTGGTATACTGGCCCTGACAGAACCCTGGTGATGGGTGATCACCTCGTTACCGGGGGTTCCTGAAGGGACAGAAATTGGGGGAGCGGAATATTAGATAGGGTTTAATTCACCTACAGCTGACCTGACAAGCAGCTCGGACAATAGGAAGCTAATGACTTACTCGCTAGTCATGTAATGGGTAATCTCGCATCTGCATATTACCTTAAGTCCTAAATTCAATACCAGCCACATGTTTACCCCAGATAGCTTGGAACAATGGAGTTCCCCTGTCATTGATTAAGTTAGTTAATTAACTCCCCTGAAGAGTTTCCCAATTAACTCATGTAAACATGGCATATGGATTCTGCCAGATCGCAGTTCTTTTGCATGCAGCCTGTACATGATAAATACTGATGATTTGCCTCATTAAATCACTGGTCTTCGCTCCATCTTGCCTTGTGTCTCATTGCTTGACCAGTCTCCTCCGGGACCCAACCACCGCTTCACGGCCCCGATCCAACAGTAAAGGGATGCAGGACATCTCTCGGGAGAAACTCATAAGCCAAACAGGAGTGTATGCACTCTCATGAACTTGGCTTATGGTTCTTCCCTATCAGATTCCCACATGCCCCCACCATCCTCCAACATTTCTTTAGCTCTTGTGCAACAGGACAAGCATCTTAAAACTATTTCCTGTCTTTAATGTAAACAAGCTCTTTCTACCTGTATCACAGCTGCTTATTTTTCCAAGCATGTTTTATACAGCAACTGTGCAGATCAGCTTCAGTTGTAAAACTTCTAACAAGTGACCTGTACAACTGAGACTAGGATAATATGTCTTTCTCCAAGCATTTATTATCATAGTTTCAGTCATATGACTAAGTTGGAAGAAATCCAGTTGTTGAGATTAGTCAGTAAATGTACTGGTTAGTTATATGCCAATATACTGTGTCTACAAGAGCCATGTGATGTGAGTGCGCTTGAAGAATTCAAGCAAGCACTTCTTTAACAGGAAGTCATATCAACATGCCCTGAAAAATGATTAACACAAATTTCAACTTATGCACAAAACACAGCCACCATTCCTGGCATTTTAGGATGTCAGGAAAATACTACCCAGTGCTATGCATTCTCATTGTGGTAGATGAAAGAACCCTTTATGTCACAAGGTACAGTCAGGTTTTCAAATCTCTAATCTGCCATGAAATTGGAAAGCATGATCCAGTCCTATTTCATAGGATTTTGTGATAAATAAAGCAAGAAGCAAAAGAGGCATGTAAGCCACTTTGAATTCATTGGATGAAAGACAGGATAGAAAATTGTTACTTGGCATTCCTGTCAGCCAATTTTGCCAACCCCACTAACTGAAAAAGTCTGTGAGCAATTCTAGGGTGTGGTTAAATATTATATATCTTGATGATCGCAAAAGAATAATAGACTATGCCAAACATCTCAGAACCTCTCTAATTACCAGTAGCAGATCTGGGAGCCAACAGAATGATCTGACATAATGATAAGACTGAGAACTAGAATAGGTGGCATTGCCTTTGAAGGAATTTGCTTTCTCTTTTATGCATCAGGCTGTTTTGTAATAAGCAACGTGACTGTCAAAAGAGTCAAATAATATCTTTTTTAAGCCAGAGAAAACATGCCTCTGGAATAGAGCTCTGGATAAGTTCTGGAATTTTCCCTACATGGCCCTGCTAGGGGAGGATTCTGGGAGATGTAGTACTGTACATGTCAAGGGTATCAATGGCTATAATTATGGATACCTAAGAACAACCTCCAGGTTGGAGAGATAGGCAGGATATCTCTCAATGCCATTTCCAGGGAATCCTAAGCAGGTGAAGGCATCTGCTTGGGAATAATACCCTGAAGCAAATGGTGAGCCACTGTGTGGCTGGACTGGATGGGCTGTGGCCTGTTCCAGCAAGGCTGTTCTTATGTTCTTAACTTATAGCAATTCTAAAAGCTGATAAGTGAGCTTTTTAGGGAATTGGGGGAATTGGTTTACTAGTTCCACACATCCAGTGAGTTTTCATGGTTGAGTTGGAATTCAAACCTAGGCTTCCTGAGTCCTAGTTCAGATTCCTTTGTGGTTGTTCTTCAGTTGTATAGTCCAATCTGACCCGTTACGACCCCATAGACCACCATATGCCAGGCTCCTCTGTCATCTGCCATTCTCTGTAGTCCACCCAGATCTACACCCACTGCATCAATGATGCCATCTAGCCATCTCATCCTCTGCTGTCCCTTTCTCCTTTTGCCTTCAATCTTTCCTAGCATCAGGACCTTCTCCAGTGAGTCCTCTCTTTTCATTTCCTCCTTCGTAGGAGCAGTCAGGGTTGATTTCCTTTAGGATTGATTGATTTGATCTCCTTGCAGTCTATTCTTCTGCGCTCAGCCTTCTTTGTGGTCCAGCTTTCACAGCCATACATTACTACTGGGAAGACCATTGCATTAACTATATGGACTTTTGTTGGCAGGGTGATGTCTCTACTTTTTATTATGCTGCCTAGGTTTGTCATAGATTGCCTCCCAAGAAGCAAGTGTCTTTTTAGTTAATGGCTGCAGTCACCATCTGCAGTGACCTTAGATCCCAAGAAGGTAAAGTCTGTCACTGCTTCCATTTCTTTCCCTTCTCTTTGCCTGGGAGCGATGTGGCCGGATGCCATGATCTTGGGTTTTTTGACGTTGAGTTTCAGTCCAGCTTTTGCATTCTCCTCTTTTACCCTCATCAAGAGACTCTTTACTTTCTTTACTTTCTGCCATTAGGGTGGTATCATCTACATATCTCAGGTTGTTGATATTTCTCCCAGCAATCTTAATCCCAGCCTGTGCTTCTTCCAATCCTGCATTATGCACAATGTACTCTGCATATAAATTAAATAAGCAGGGTTCCTTTATTAGACCATTAAAACTGCACAAACCTGCTAGCATTCAAGGTTTACATAACTCATCATCTGGGTAGGCATTAATCTCAAATTAAAATTTCAAATTCTCCTTTCCAGAAACTCCCTGGGCATTCTTTTTATCCTGGGGAAACCTTTGGGTGACTTGGGATGGGAAGGTGGAGTCATAAATGTTGAAAACTCCATGCTGTTGGTCCGTTTGCAACAACTGGGATGAGCAGTGAATGAATTTGGAGCATTAAAGGCTTCTCTAGGATGAAAGGGATCTCTAGGGAACCTCAGGGTGGAGGGGCGGGGATTGAATTGAACATTTTAAAATAGCAATAAACAGCCAATGCTAATGGTATTAGCAGCCTTGCATACATGGAGCTGTGGCAACAGGCTTTCAGCCACCGTCTCTGCCTAATATATAAACTAAACTTCATCTCCAGTTTTTCTGATCAGGCTTGCCACAACTTTCTGTGCCTCTGTTCTCAATCAAACAAAGCTATGGCTCTAATATAAGGAGATAATAATAATGTGGCATGATTGGCAATCTTTTAGAGATTGAGAAAGAAGATGTAATCAGTATGCCCAGAGGTGAAACTTTCTATCTCAAGCTGATTCTAAAAGGCAGCAGACTACATTTTGGAACTAAATTTATATCCAAACAGATGAATTATTTCATTTTGGATTGGACCAAATGAAGTTCAAAAGGTGTTGTGTTCTCAAACACTGTACCCTTATACAATGTACCTATTCATGTGTAACCAATGTATCCTTCTACTTGTAACATGATAACCATCAGCTGCATCACTGTAACCCTAATAGGACGCGAGCTAGTGACCACCAGATGGCAATAGCGAGCGTCCAAGCTCATTGGTCCAGACTCACCTAAAAACAACAGCGCGGGAAGATTCCCGCCATCACCTTCACCTGGACAAGAAGGGCGTGACCTGCAATGACGTCACGCAGACAGTAGCCAATAGACTGTCAAGGAGCCACATTCAAATGTATAGCCACTGTATATATTGAGCTGTCCGTCCGCCATTACCTCATGTTCCCTCTGACCAGCATGTAATAAAGTTGTGTTAAGCCAGCTCTTCGGCTGCCCTGGTGTCTTTGGTCCCATACACAAAATTGGCGACGAAGGTGGGATAATGGCTGCCCACGGGACCAAGACATACGCCGGTTTCGACATCAAGAAACCGCAAGACTGGGAACTCTTCGAAATGGATTTCCAAGGCGCGCTGGTGGAGTTCGAAGTTACGGACGAGGCGAAGAAAAGAGCCATCCTCACCAGAATGCTCGGGCACGACGCCAAGAGGGTATTGATTGACCTCATCGCACCCGAAAAGGCGGCGGAATTCAAGGCCAAAGAGCTCCTGAAGGTGTTGCGAGACCATTTCCGGCCCTCGGTGGCGATGTTTCCAGCTCAGAGCGCGTTTTGGAGGCGAGTCCAAGCGCGTGGAGAATCGGTCGCCGCTTTCGTAGCGGCCCTGCGTCTGGCTGCCGGCCCATGCAAATGGGAGAACTTGGAAGTCACCCTCCGGGACTGCATGCTATGCGGCCTGAAGGACGCCGAGATTCAGCGCACGCTGATGAATCAGGAGCCGCCCCCCACATTGCAGGAGGTCCTGAAAGCGGCACAGGCCGCGGAAGCCACGAAGGCCGGGGTGCAAGAGCTGCAGGACTGGCGACCGAAGGCCGACAAAACAGAGAGTTCGGTGCACGCAGCCCGGCGAATTTCGAAATCGTCTGCCGAAAGCAGCGACGTCGAGGACGTCCGGAGGGTCCGGAAGGAGGGCCGGCATTGTGACGGCTGCGGGGCGGCTCACGACCGTGCCAGGTGTCCGTTCAGAAAAGCCGAGTGCCACAACTGCGGGCGACGCGGGCACATCGCCAAAGTCTGCAGACAACGGCGCAAGGACCGGAGGGGCTCGCCCGACCGCTCAGCGAGGCCAGACCGCTCGACGAGACTAAAGGATGGCGCCCGGCCCACAAGGAAGCAGGACGGCGTGGGCCGCATCTCCGACGACAGCGACGCCGCCGCCCCAGTTTTCAGTGTGTCCATGGGACACCCCTGTTACTTTGTTGAGGTACTGGTACAAGGGGCCCCTGTTAGGATGGAGATTGACTCTGGCTCCTCATATTCCATCATTTCCCAGAGGGAGTTTTTGAGAATTGCCCCCCGCGTACGGCCCAAGCTCAAAGCGTTGAGGTCCACGCTTCGGGACATGCAAGGGAACAGTATCCCGGTGTTGGGGGTTGGGAAATTCCAGGTCCAGTATAAGCGGCACGCTGCGGAACTCCCCCTAGTCGTTCTCAAGGGGGGTAGTTGCAGCCTCCTCGGGACTCAATGGTTTCAGCCCCTGGGTCTATTCATTGGGGGGGTGCACGCCGTTGGGACTGACCCAATACAGAGGGTGTGCGACGCGCACCCTGAAGTCTTCAAAAAGGGACTTGGGAAATTCAATGGACCCCCAGTAACTTTCGACCTGGACCCGGAGGTCCGCCCAATAAGACTCAAACCGCGGAGAGTGCCTTTTGCACTAAAGGACAAAATAGAGGCGGAACTGGACAAATTAGTGGGCCAGGGGATTCTTGTTCCTGTTGATTCTGCGGAGTGGGAAACTCCAATTGTCACGGCATTGAAGGCCAATGGGGAGGTTCGCATTTGCGCCGATTATAAGTGCACCATTAATAAGGCAATCCGCCCTAATGCGTATCCGGTGCCGGTGGTCAGCCATTTGCTAGCCAGGTTACATGGGGGAAAGTGTTTCGCTAAGCTCGACCTGGCTCAGGCCTATCAGCAACTCATGGTAACCCCTGCCACAGCTGCTGCACAGACCATAGTCACGCATAAGGGGGCGTTCTAGGTGACGCGCCTCCAATTCGGCGTGAACTCGGCGCCTGGAATTTTCCAGTCGCTTGTGGAACGCCTCCTCAAAGGGCTGGATGGCGTTTTGCCATATTTTGATGATGTTTTGATAACGGGGGGGAGTGAGGCTGAGTTGGCTGAAAGGCTAAACAAGGTCCTGGAGGCATTCGAACAAGCGGGATTGAGGTTGCGAAAAGACAAATGCGTCTTCTTCGCGCAGGAGGTTGAGTTCTTAGGGTTCCGAGTAACACCCGAGGGGATAAAACTGTCCAAATCCAAGGTGGCTGCCATCAAGAAAGCCCCTCGCCCCACCTCCAAGCCCAAGTTGCAGTCGTTCCTAGGGCTCTTAAATTTCTACCACTCCTTCCTTCCTCGGAAGGCTGCGGTGGCTGAGCCGCTTCACAAGTTGCTCAAGAAAGATGCGGCATGGAAGTGGGGCGATGACCAGGAGAGGGCATTCACGGAATTGAAACAACTCCTGGCGTCTGACGCCATTCTAACCCATTTCGACCCCAAACGGCCGGTGGTACTGATCTGTGATGCATCCCCTGTGGGGGTGGGGGCAGTGTTATGCCAAGTGTTGGAAAACGGGAGGGAAGCCCCAATAGCGTTTTACTCCAGGTCCCTGTCCCAAGCGGAGAGGAATTACGCCCAGACAGACAGGGAAGCGCTGGCGATAATTGCAGGGACCAAAAAATTTCACGATTTTCTATATGGCCGCCCCTTCACCATCGTGACCGACCACAAGCCCCTACTAGGCATTTTCACCGCAGATAAGCCCACGCCACAAATCCTGTCCCCGAGGATGCTCAGGTGGGCCATTTTTCTCAACGCCTACCAGCACGCGTTGGTGTACCGGCCCGGGAGAGAGATCAGCCATGCGGACGCCCTGTCGAGGTCCCCCCTCCCCCAGACACACAGCCACGTGGGCAAGGAGGAGCCGGACCGCCAGGTGCTCATGATTGAAGTCTTAGATTCGCCCCCCATAGTACCCGCCGATATAGCTAAAGCGACAAGCAAAGATAGGACGTTGGCGGCGGTTAGCTCCTGGGTACAGAAAGGGTGGCCAGCGTCTGCCCCAGCGGAAGAATTCGCCCCATTCTTCAGGAAAAAGTTGGAGCTGTTCCTAGAGAGGGGGTGTCTCTTGTGGGGGCAGCGGGTGGTGATCCCCACATCCCTCCGGCCGCGGGTGCTTAAACTGCTGCACGTCAGCCACCCCGGAATTGTGCGCTCCAAAGCGCTGGCCCGGAGCTACTTTTGGTGGCCCCAGTTAGACGCCGACATTGAGCACATGGTCGGCACTTGTGAGAGTTGCCAATGCTCCAGACCAGAGGAGGCCCGTCTTCCCCACAGAGAGTGGGACGCGGCTAAGGGGCCGTGGTCCCGGATACACGTTGATTTCGCGGGCCCGTTCCGAGGAACTCTGTTTCTCCTTGTTGTGGACGCTTTCTCTAAGTGGTTGGAGGTCATCCCAGTTACGAGCACCTCCTCGGCCGCGACGATAAAGCATTTGCGGAGAATTTTTTCCACGTTCGGCATACCCGACACTCTAATTAGCGATAACGCTAGTTGCTTCACGTCCGCTGAGTTCAGGGCATTCACAGAGATTAACGCCATCCGGCACATCACCTCCGCCCCTTTCCATCCGGCCACCAATGGCCAAGTGGAGCGCCTCGTGCGCACCACGAAGGACGCGCTGCGGCGCATGGGCCCCGGGGACCTCAACCTGCAAGTGTGTCAGTTTCTGCTAGGGTACAGGGTGACCCTGTTGGCATCAGGATACTCCCCCGCGGAGCTTTTAATGCGCAGGAAACTGGCCACCATTCTCACCAGGCTAGACCCCACGAGAGTGGAAGACAAGGGGAGGAACATCGGGCTAGAGGCCACAAAGAGTTTCAGCGTAGGAGCCCCCGTGCATTGCAGGAACTACGCCAGCGCAGGGCCAGCCTGGGTGCCGGGGGTTGTCGTGGAGCAGACCGGTCCCGTATCGTACCGCGTGGAGACCAGCACGGGTCTACTGTGGCGGTGACATGCGGACCAGCTCCGGAGCCGGGTCCCAGAGAGGCAGGGCTCTGAAAGCACAGACAGGGATTCAGCGTTAGGGTTCTCCCCCACCCGTTTAGCCCAAGAGGGAGGAGAGGGGGGCCATGGGTCCCCACCGAGGGGGGAGGAAAAGGAATTTGTCCTCATAGATACCCCACGGGATCACCCAGCAGAGTTTGATTTTGAGTTTCAGAGCCAGGGGGGTTTTTCGGAGTGGTCCCCCACCCATCCAAGCGAGAAGAGGGGTTTTACGTTAGCCCCTAGTGCCCCCGGTCTGCCCACAATGGAGTTTGTCCGTTCCCCTAAAGCTGCAAAACCGCAGCAAGCCTCTAACAAGTCTCCCTCTCCCATTACAGGACAAGGGACCGGGGAACACGGAAGCGGTAGCGCCCCCAGGGCGGGCCAGCCCACATCGCGGCCCAAACGCAATTGCAATAAGCCATCTTGGCTGAGAGACTTCGTCTCATCCTAGGGGGGAGGGATGTTGTGTTCTCAAACACTGTACCCTTATACAATGTACCTATTCATGTGTAACCAATGTATCCTTCTACTTGTAACATGATAACCATCAGCTGCATCACTGTAACCCTAATCGGACGCGAGCTAGTGACCACCAGATGGCAATAGCGAGCGTCCAAGCTCATTGGTCCAGACTCACCTAAAAACAACAGCGCGGGAAGATTCCCGCCATCACCTTCACCTGGACAAGAAGGGTGTGACCTGCAATGACGTAACGCAGACAGTAGCCAATAGACTGTCAAGGAGCCACATTCAAATGTATAGCCACTGTATATATTGAGCTGTCCGTCCGCCATTACCTCATGTTCCCTCTGACCAGCATGTAATAAAGTTGTGTTAAGCCAGCTCTTCGGCTGCCCTGGTGTCTTTGGTCCCATACACAAAAAAAGGACTGCTTCCTAGAAATGGAACTGAAATGGAGCACTCCAACTCATGCAGGAAAAACAGTAGCCCTTGTTGATGATCTGCTGATGATCCAAGAAGATCATCAACAGAGCCTATCCTCGATATGTGGATAATATGATTTTGGAGTCTTTTCTGTTTCTTCCCCCTACAAGCTCTGTAATTTCTAGCCTGATGAATAGCTCTGTACGACATGAAAGCTGTCCTTCTTGTGAGGTTTTGGTAATCTAATGAATGATTTGTTAAGAAGGGCAACAATGAGGGGACCAGAAAAGATCCTGAAGTATAAGCACACTTCACTGGAGACCAAGGCCAAGATCACTCATATTATGACATACATAGAGATTGAAAAATTGGATGTTGAAGAATGCTGACATAGTGGGCAATCAGTTGAATATATCGCTCACTATTTCGTTTGCTTTTGCTGCAGTTTATGTTGCCCTACTTTTCAGTGACCACATGTGTTTTAAGTAAGTGTGGTCCATCGTGCCCTTATTGTGAGCTGTTCTGCTCCTTTCTGGCACAGTGCTCGGGCTGCAGTTTATTCAGTGTAATTGGAAGTGCTATGATTATCTCATTCTGCAGTCTGTGTGGTTGCTTAATTTGTTTCCAAATAGAGCTGTGGGTGGTGATCTCTTTGGCAACAACCCTGTGAAGTACGCATTGGGTTGTGACAGCAGAAAGGACAATGATGCCCAGACAATACAATTTTCACAGTTGGGGGGTAGGGTACCGAACCTAAGGGAAGTGCCAACAACCAGCACTAAATTACCTGGCTTGTTCAACTGTAGCTCCAATACAGTGGAATGCAATTCCATGTTTGTTGGGCCTCATCTTTGCCTGCATTCCGCAGACTGGCCAACGCTGAATTAAACAAGGAATGAAGGAATCAGGGCCACTGAGGGCCAGGGAGCCCGGAGGAGGACTGATCAAGTAACGACACGAGGCAAGGAAACAGGATCAGATCAGTACTTTATTGAGAAAAGGCAACATCATTTATAGGGAAAAAAGAGCAACGGTGGCAAGCTGTCATCTGACAGGAAAATTACCTCACCCACGTACCCGGGTTAATGGGGAACACCTCAAAGGGAAGTTAATTAACTGGGGCAAACATGGACTTAGGAGTCCCATTGTTCAGGGATTAGGCAGGGGTAAACATAGCCCTTATTTGCACCGGGCATAACCTTGGGTAGGAGATAAGTCATTACTCTAATGGGTAACTGGGGTCAGTGAAATGCTGGTCAAGCAATAAGCGGCCGAATTAATCCCTACTACTAATTCACCCCCCCTTGCTCTCTGACAGGGGCCAGAGGCCAGGAGCCTGCCCGCTGGTTTAACCTCTGCCAGAGGCCACCGATGCCCAACCGGGCACGCGGAATCTTCACAAGCAGCCTCTGCAAGGGCTGTTCCATGCCAGATGGGCATGGGGAAACCATATTTCCCCTTTCTGTTTTATTTAAGAGCCTGACTGGCAACTCTGCGTAAGAGGGGCATCAGCTGATGAGCGGGAATGGTGCTTCGGGGTTCCCCCCATGGGGGACATCTCGATAGCAGTGAGGGAATACATTGCGCAAAACAGCAGACTGCAATGCCTAGTATGACTACCCCCACCACCACTTTAAGCACCGTCTGAAGCCACCCCCATGGAATCCACAACCACAGGGAGTCCTGCCACCCCCATGAATAATCCTCCTTGATGTCCCTAACTGGGGTGTAGAGGTCCGTGAGCTGGCTCTGTATCTTGTGGGTATTGTCTGTGAGGTTAAAGAAACACATGCCATGGACAGACTTGCAGCCCAAATGATGTGACCACAGGGGATAATCTATAGCTGCTTGATTATCCAGTATGGCATGGCGAAGCTCTGTCTGCTCCTGGCTGAGCAGCGCTATTGCTGAGGAGGTATAATTCTCCGAGCGTTGCCTATGGCTAAGCCTGACACTCTGAATATACTGACCACAGCCTGGTTTTTCAGAATTGTGGGTCTGAATTCAGACTGCTTTCTGTAGCAAGGCAAGATAATGAGATGTGTCATTGATCTCTTACTGTGACCTGGGGAGATTCTAAGCTATCTCTGCAGCTTCTGGTGCTGTGCAAATGTCTTTCTAGCACCTATGGGGAGGTGTGAAACTAACTGGGGATTACCAGCTACCGGGTACTCAATCTTTCCAAGCAATGGGCCGATGCAAAACATGGGCCGGTCTGGCTTCCTTTGGTGGAAGCTGGCCGTTATTAATAATATACAGAAATTCAAGTGTCCCTTGCAAATCCCAACTGGAGCATTGTACAAGGCATGAATAAATAAAGAGAATAATAGCAATAAAGGACATTCTGCAGCTTTTCCGGAGATGAGGCTTCCCTTCTTGGTGGGGTTTCCTGTGTAACTTGAGTTTGGAGAAGTCTTGTTTTGGGGGAAAGCATGATCCCCAGAAGTAGCACTGAGTATGCAAAAATGTTCATAGAAATGTCTTTGGAGATGTACGTCATAAAGGCAGACGGACAGCTGATGACATCCAGGACAGTGACTGGTCCTGTCTTTGCAATCATCCGGGTCTGATTCTGGCCTCTGGGACCTGCATGGGGAAGAGACTTGTTTGGGAGATAAAAATTCTGAAAGAGTTAGTTAGTTTTTGCACTTATAGGATAGCAATTGCTGTGCAACTATGGGACGTTGTTCCCCCCCTTTCTGTTTGTTTGTCAACGTAGGACTTAAGCGTCCGATAGACCCGTTCCACAATCGCTTGCTCCTGCGGATTGTAAGGAACGCCAAAAGTGAGCTTAATATCCCAGGTGGCCCTGAAGGTGGCCAGCTGCCTGGAGCTATAAGCTGGGGCGGCAACGGACGTCGTGCGCCGACGTTCGCCCTTGGCCGTGGGAAAGGAGATGCTGCTCCACATGGGGAGCTGTTACTCCCTTCTGTGCTGTTACCCAAACAAACTGTGGGAAGGTTTTAATGCAAACGTCCATGTATTGCCAATTGCCAAAATGTGGGGATGTGTGACGTCCATGTGCCACACCTGGATGGCCTCTGTCCCTCGTGGGTTGACCCCCCGCGAGGGCCCCCCCCCGGTGCCCCTGCACAATGCTGGCAAGAGCGAACTATGCCTTGGGCTTGAGAAAGCGGCAGGTTGAACTGCCTTGCGAGTGCTTGGCATTCTGAAGAAGGAATGCATGACTCTGAATAGGAGTTGCGAGGAACAAACTTAGCAATTTGTTGTCTATCACGGGAGTGATGTATGCTCCCGGTAGACTGTGAAGCAAATTCCTAGGAAACTGGCTGTCAGCAATTACGTTGGAGCGTTCTTTGGCAAAGGTGCGCAAAGCAAGGTTCATGGCTGCCAACTCTGCCCGCTTGCGGAAGAGTCAGGAGCGTGCGCCAAGCTTGGTCCTCTTGCCAAGTAAGAACCTAATATGTGCGACCCCCATAAGTGAAAACTGTCCTAGCCCCCCCAAAGGGGAACCAGTGACATTCATCCACACAAGGTGACTGTCTGCTAGAAGTGAGACGAGTCTGGGGTCTAATGGCAAACCTTGGCGCATGAAGCGCCAGGCTTCCCTTGGGTAAATTTCTCAAGAAGGCCCCCCCCCCTGCGCACATCCATCCATGGTGTGAGTGCACACTTTCACTGGAGCGATTCTGGTGCTCCTGTGAGAAGGGTGCCAGGTGCTGGCTTAGCTTTTTGCCTGTGCTTAGACTAGCAGCAAAAAGGGAAGGGGTGGCCTAAAAATGCCTGTATCCGATTGAGGATGTGACCTGACTGCACTCTTAAAATGGTCCTAGGCTATCCTGACTAATGAGTGGCACTCTGCACATTCTCAGGAGCCCAGGGACTAATCCTTCCTCTGTGCTCTGGAGTTTGCAAAATGTGTCTGCACACTAGAGAGGGTGCTGTGGGCCAGGTGCCATACTTAAAATGACCTAAGACTTATTAAAGACAAACCAACTATGACGTGCCAGCTGTAAGGAAATAATACACAAAAAATGAAAAGACACACAGGTTAAGCATTTCCAGCAGGGAGTTCCACTGGCGAAAGGAGAAAAGGAGGAAAGACAAGTCAGAAGTTAGCACAATGAGAATGCAACAACTCTTATCATAACGAAATCAGATTAGGTCAGGTAACCAAGGCAACCAGGTCCTCCTGTCAAGAAAATCCCTATCAGTAATTAACTTTGGAAAGGAAGCAAGTTAAGGCTGTAGGAAGAAATGAATTGGTTACAATTAAGGCCTGGAGAGGAATTTTGTTCCTGTAAAAAAGGTACAGAGCGCAAGAATGTTTGCGTGCTTTTTCCTGTGAAAGGGGTACAATGAGTAAGTTACTGATTACAGTCAAAATACCAGAACAGTATCTTTCCTAAGAGAATGAAGGAGAGTTAGAACGATTCTCAACCTGCGGCCAGATGTGGGCGAGTGGGCCAGATGTGGCCCATGTTGCTCTGCCACTCCCCCCGCCAAGCCAAGAAGGGCTGTGTGGCGAAGGAAGGGCAGGATGACTGTCCGGACCCCAGAGCTGCCTGAGGCCCCGGAATTTGGCCCCTGACTTTAAAAGGTTGAGAACCGAGGTTACAAGATGATAACACAGTACACACATGAAGACAATGCAATTCTCTCACTCCTGGTGAGATCCAAGACGCTAAGAGACATTCAAAAAAAAAAAACACCTTAAAACACAGAGATGGAGTTTTGAGGAACACTGACGTAGGGAGGGGCCCCATAGCTTATGATACAGTGAGGAAAACTCATAGAAGTGATTTTTTGTTTTCAGATCGCGCTTCTGAAAAGAAAAATCTGTTTTCCTGATTGCAAAACCGGTTTCCAAGAGAGGCTTAATCCTTTGACAAAGAGAAAAGTCTCAAGGGAAGGAGGCCTATTGTAGGTTAGGATTCCCCCCCCTCCCCTCTCCTGCTCAAGCTGCCAAGCAGGCAAGGCAAAGGGTCTTGCTCATCATGCTTCCTCAAGCTTTAAATAGCTCCTGCCCATGAACAGAGTGCAAACTGTTTTAACACATATTTCACAGTGACATTACCACGCAGTTACACACAAGGAACACTTTTTCAGTCATACTGTGGTCATAGAGACAAGGCTTTTGCAATCATACGCAGTTCTTGCAGACATACATTCAGTGGTGCACCACGCATACACACATCTATTTACGCATTCGCACATTCCTCCCCTGATCTGCAGTGTTCTATACTACACATGAGGAGATGGCTAATACACAGCTGGCTATTTTACAGCCATCTGGGTGCTTCTACTTAGGGGCAAGTTTCTCTGGGCTACTCCCAAGGTGAGACAAGTAGATTCTGCCTGTGCCTTGGGGGAACTCGGGGTACTATTGCTGGGATGGTTCTTCTGGCATAGCCAGGGCGATGGCTGCCTCCTTTCTAGCCTGGGCCTCCTTTCCAGTGCCAGCGTGGCCATTTGGCATCCAGACAACCCTTTGAAGATCTGCCTGGTCTAGATTGGCTTTCTCTTCTAAGGTGTCTCACTTTTCCACACTGGAAGCAGGCGCCTTGGGGTTTTGGCACTGCTCTGCGCCTGAGTGTGGTAATGGGTCTGCTCTGGAGCCCTGTGTGGCCAGGGGCCGTGCAGATTTCCGTGAGCAGTGGGCGCTGAGCATCCCTGCCTGAACGTGTGTCTGCCTTCAGATGGGCTGAGCACAGCAGTTGGGCGCTTGCTATTTGTGACACTGGCAATTTCCCTGTGAATGGATCTTCCTCACCCATGCGCTGAATGGAGTTCTTTCTTTGCAGGGAACTTTTAACTGTCCGAGAAGCGCCAAGGCCTCTCATGCCATGAATTCCTTCAGTGACGTCTGCAGCTGTCACTGAGGGAATGCTCCCTATACTGCCCTGCTTAAGCTGAAATGACGAATAGAGACTTCTTGGGGCTGATGGTTCTGACTGCGCTGGGGTTTTCTGGGTCTCTATCCGGACTGGGTCTACCTCTGCTGAGAGTTTCCTACATTTGCTCCATGTGCGGGTTATGCCCTCTGGAGCTTTCGGGGGTTGCTGAATGCAGTCTCCTATCTGATCCCAGAGCTTCAGGGTTAACGTACCTACTTCTGGGTAAAGTAGGCAGTGTTCCCTGAGGTACGCCAAAAGTCTCGCTAGCTCCCTGCTGTGAAAACGCAACTTAAATATCCTGGCCAGGATCTTGAACCCTTCCTCATGAGTTCTTTGGCTAGCGGACGGACTTGGTCTGTGAGAACAAGTCCCCATATTACCTGCAGTGGGGTCTCCGGAAGGTTCCTTCTCGGGACGAGTCGACGCGTCTTGTCAGGCAATAGGTTCGGGCGTCTAGTGTCTGGGGTAGACCTCGGAGTGTGGACCTTCTGCCACGGGCCCTTCTAACGGCCTCTGCGATGTCAGGGGCTCACAGCCTGCCCTGAGCGGAACGCGTTTCCCTCTATGGCAACCTCCTCAAAAGCGGGAGCAAGCTGTAGGAATGTCTCTCTGGAATGCCTCGCCACAGGCCACTCCTCCGATCGGCTGGCTGCCGGCTGGAGTGCCGCGCTGTCCTCCGGGCTGGTTTTGGCCGCGGTTCAAGCGCAGAACCGGACCGCGTGGATCGTTACTCGCGAGTAGATATCTCCGGGGTCCCTTACTCACGAGTAAATCACGTCTCGGGGTCACCAGATGAAGGAATCAGGGCCACTGAGGGCCAGGGAGCCCGGAGGAGGACTGATCAAGTAACGACACGAGGCAAGGAAACAGGATCAGATCAGTACTTTATTGAGAAAAGGCAACATCATTTATAGGGAAAAAAGAGCAACGGTGGCAAGCTGTCATCTGACAGGAAAATTACCTCACCCACGTACCCGGGTTAATGGGGAACACCTCAAAGGGAAGTTAATTAACTGGGGCAAACATGGACTTAGGAGTCCCATTGTTCAGGGATTAGGCAGGGGTAAACATAGCCCTTATTTGCACCGGGCATAACCTTGGGTAGGAGATAAGTCATTACTCTAATGGGTAACTGGGGTCAGTGAAATGCTCTTCCCGCAGAATCACTGGTCAGGCAATAAGCGGCCGAATTAATCCCTACTACTAATTCACCCCCCTTGCTCTCTGACAGGGGCCAGAGGCCAGGAGCCTGCCCGCTGGTTTAACCTCTGCCAGAGGCCACCGATGCCCAACCGGGCACGCGGAATCTTCACAAGCAGCCTCTGCAAGGGCTGTTCCATGCCAGATGGGCATGGGGAAACCATAAAGGAAGGGTTTAAGAACTTAGTGCCCCTAAATTAACTTTCCCCCCCCTCCAACTAAATTATTCTTTGCCGCAATCAATCAATCAATCAAACAAACAAACAAACAAACAAGCAAGCAAGCAAGCAAACAAACAATTGAAGGATTTATCAAGTGCAAGATAAAATAGATGACTTTAAAGGTGATAGTCTTTTAAACAAGACTCAGATTGCTCCAAATTCCTCCATCTTGTCATGCCCAGAGAAAGAAAAGTAATTTCATTCCAAGTGTGGTTTACAGATACCACGGGCAGCTAGAAAGTCAAATGAATGGCTTCCAGTTCAAAGTGTGCCTGAACTCTCACTAGAAGCTAATATGGCAAAAGTGAAAGTATAATAATTTAG
Organism: Bradypodion ventrale; assembly: GCA_035047345.1. Taxonomy (NCBI): domain Eukaryota; kingdom Metazoa; phylum Chordata; class Lepidosauria; order Squamata; family Chamaeleonidae; genus Bradypodion; species Bradypodion ventrale. The sequence goes on along the minus strand of JAWDJE010000002.1, from coordinate 163,332,645 downwards.
ACATATTTATTTCGAAAAAAGACACATTGGAAAAAGCAATAATGTTAGGAAAATATTAGGAAGGTAGTAAGAAAAGAGGAAAACCACAGATTGCCTCACTAAAGGACGTTATGGTGTTGAGTTAGCTTGATTAAAGAACTTTTAGGAGATTATTAATTCACTGGGTATAAATTGAAAATGATTTAGGAGTACATAATAGCAGTAAAAGTATTGCTAAAACTTGTTTTGGACTTTAGACCATAGTGGATAATAGTAATAGAGACAATCTATTTAAAAGATATTTATTAAAAGAATTCTAGAATTTCATGGCAGGGTTGCTTCATTAAAAAGAAAAAGAACACAATTTCTCAGCTGCCACTGCAAAGAAACCTACTGTGTAAATAATGTGTCATTTGCTATTAGCCAGAAATTTCAACACCAACTCCTTTGGTGTTTAGTCTATGTACTAAAAGAAGAATGTAAGGCAGATTGTTCTTCCCTCAAGTTTAGATTCAAGAGGCAAAACAACAGATAGTAGACCAGATCTTTGATGATTACAATCAGAGATACATTTTCCCTTCTGCAAATGCCATTTGGAAGTTTCCCCCCTTCAAGATAACCAGAAAGCATTACATGGAAGGTCATCATCTCAAGATATTAAGCCCTTCAGTGGTTAACCTTGAACACAGTGCTTTAAGTAATGCATCTCTTCTTGCGTTCATTTATATCATACTATGACCATAACACAAGTCGAAAAGTTCATCTCTGCTCCAAACAGTTAACAATATAAAATATAGATTGTGTGTGTGTGTGTGTGTGTGTGTGTGTGTGTGTGTGTGTGTGTGTGTGTGTGTGTGTGTGTGTAGAGTGAGGTGGGGTGAGAAGAAGAAGAGGAAAGGTGACACCAGGATCAGAGAGAGGAGACAAGCGCTAGCAAGGGATGTCTGTGAGCAATGTTGTTAGGACTGAGTGTAAACAAACAATTATTATGAATTCATGTCAGAGTAGGGATTTATATCAGGTGCTTAGATCTGTTTAAAAGTACAGGACATCATGGCCTGCAACCAAGAGAACATACAGTATATTTGTTTTTTCTTTCCTGATGCTGCTTAGAAGGCCTGGCAGTTACGGCTTCATCCATCCATTCTTTTTCCTTCCTCTGTCATCTGCCTCCTCTCTTCTGTCTCCTATGTAAGATACCTAGAATCCTGACAGGCATTCACCAAAAAAGAAAAGAAAAAGTAGATAGAGGACGAAAAGGGTTTAAATTATGTACTGGTTGGTTAATTTATGTACTGGTTGGTTGGTTGGTTGGGTGAGTGGGTGGGTGGGTGAGTAACTAAGGATTTAATTTATGTACTGGTTGGTTAATTTATGTACTGGTTGGTTGGCTGGCTGGCTGGCTGGCTGTTTTTGGGTCTCTAACTCTGAGAATCCTCCAGTCAGGATGGTTACAGGCCATGTTTGCTTGATCCTGGCAGTAGTTTTTGAGAAATTAACCTTTCCAAATTCTGGGCAAAGAGACCGATCAGTAAAAAAGCAGAGCAAGGTGGTATGTAGTGTATCTTGTGTAGAAGTGCAGTCTCAAAATATTGTAATAAATAAGAAAGAAACAGACGAATAGTTGGTAAATGAAAAGAGGGTCTCATACACTATATAGGTACTTCCAGCCTTTATTCACATAGAGTTAAACTCTTTCTAGATAATGGAAAATAAACATATTTACAGACTCATCTCCTGTAACTCTACACTGTTGAATGAAAAGGGTTCTTCTTCTGTGTATAGGCCAAATGTGAAACTGCAAAAATGAAAGGGTGAAGAGTGAAGAAGCAAAAGGGAAAATAAAACTCATCGTGTCTTGTTTTCTATCTCAAAGTTTTCTCAGGTTAAAGCAGGAATGGTTGATGTCTCCGGTTTCAGATGATAAATCTAGTCAAGTTTTTGGTTTGGACTTTACAGATGTTTTTCAAGAACTACACCCTCTTGATGACAGGACTCATAATTTCAAACAGCTCCCACAAAGAGCAAACTAAAATCTGAAGTGGATTCATAGTATCTCTGGAATTGGAGTCACCAGCCACCACTGTATTAAAGCCAGTGCTTAGGTTCTGCCCAAACCGTACTGACCGACCTTTCACTCTGTTGTGTATGGATTGTAATGTGCCTTTAAGTAAATGCAACCACATGAATGAGTGAATGTAACAATCTCTAAAAGTAACATTGCAACCTTCTGTATTAGGACGCGAGCTAGTGACCACGGGGGGCAGTAGTGAACGTCCAGCTCACATGGTACAAATTCTCCAAATGCCTACAGCCACGGGAAGATTCCCGCCACTGCCTCACCTGGACAAGAAGGGCGTGACTAAGGGTGACGTCACGCGGACAGTAGCCAATGAGCTACCAAGGAGCCACATTCAAATGTATAGCCACTGTATATAATGAGCTGTTCGTCCGCCATTACCACATGTTCCCCCTGACCATCATGCAATAAAGATGAGTTAAGCCAGACTTCGGCTGTTTCTATTGTCTTGGTTCTTGAACACTAAATTGGTGACGAAGGTGGGATAATGGCTTCCCACGGAATCAAGACAACACAGACTGGTTTCGACATCAACAAACCGGAGGAATGGGAACTGTTCGAGATGGATTTCAAAAGCGCACTGATGGTGTCCGACATCTCAGATGAGGGGAAGAAAAGAGCCACCCTCATCAGGATGCTCGGTTTCCCGGCAATGAAGATTTTGGTGGACCTGGTGTCTCCAAGAAAAGTAGACGAGGTCCCAGTTAAACAGCTCCTGAAAGCTCTGCGGGACCATTTCCAGCCCACGGTCTCGATGTTTTTGGCCTGGGACGCTTTCTGGAAGAGGGTGCAGTCCCCTGGTGAGTCCGTGGCTGCCTTTGCAGCGGCCCTCCATTTGGCTCCAGGCCCATGCAAGTGGGAGAACCTAGAAATCACCCTCAGGGACCACATGCTGTGTGGCCTGTGGGACGAGGAGACCCAACGGAAGCTGATGAACAAAGAGCCGCCCCCAATGTTACAAGAGGTCCTGAAGGAAGCGCAGGCGGCAGAAGCCATGAGAGCCGGGGTTAAGGGGTTCAGAACAAGGCCCCCACAACCCGACAGGGCAGCAGCCCCGGTGCAAGTGGCCAGGAGGGTGCCACACTCCTCCACAGAGAGCAGCGAGGATGAGGATATCCGGAAGGTGCGGAAGGACGGCCGACGTTGTGACGGCTGTGGGGCGTCCCACGACCGTAGCAAGTGCCCATTCCAGAAGGCCGAGTGCCACAACTGCGGATGGCTGGGCCACATTGCCAAGGTTTGCTAGCGATGGTGCGGAGAGCACAAGGGCTCAGCAGACCATACCCCAAGGAAGGATGGCGTCTGGCCCTCGAGGAAACAGAACGGCATGGGCCGAGTCTCCGATGACAGTGACGTCGAGGTGCATGGAGTGTACCGGCGAGTCCCCAGTGACGACAACACGGCGGTCCAAAGCGTATCCTTGGGACACCCACATTACTTTGTTGAGGTACTGTTGCAAGGGGTCCCCGTTAAGATGGAGATAGACTCGGGTTCCTCTTATTCCATTATTTCCCAGAGGGAGTTTTTGCAAATTTCCCCCAACGTGCGGCCCAAACTCAAAGCACTGAAGTCTACTTTGCGAGACGTGCAGGGAAAGAGCATTCCGGTGTTGGGGGTAGGAAAATTCAAGGTGCAATACAAGCAACACGCCCCGGAGCTCCCTCTGGTCGTTCTCAAGGAGGGGGCCTGTTGCCTCCTGGGGACACAATGGTTTAAGCCCCTGGGTTTGTTCATAAGGGGTGTGCATACTGTCGGGACTGATCCAATACAGGAAGTGTGTAACGCGCATCCCGAGGTATTCAAGAAGGGACTCAGAAAATTCAAGGGGCCCCCAGTTGCGTTCGACCTGGACCCGGAGATCCGTCCAATAAGGCTCAAACCGCGAAGGGTGCCTTTTGCACTAAAGGACAAAATAGAGGCAGAACTGGACAAGTTGGTGGGCCAGGGAATTCTAGTCCCAGTTGATTCTGCGGAGTGGGAAACTCCTATTGTAACAGTGCTAAAGGCTAATGGGGAGGTTCGAATTTGCACTGATTACAAGTGCACCATCAACAAGGCAATACACCCAAATGCGTATCCAGTGCCGTTAGTCAGCCACTTATTGGCCAGGTTACATGGGGGAAAGTGTTTTGCGAAGTTAGACCTGGCGCAGGCTTACCAGCAACTTACTGTAACCCCAGCTGCAGCTGCTGCGCAGACGATAGTCACCCACAAAGGGGCTTTTAAGATGACGCTCCTACAGTTTGGCGTAAATTCGGCTCCAGGCATCTTCCAATCATTAGTGGAGCAACTTTTGAAGGGTTTGGAGGGGGTCTTGCCATATTTTGACGACGTTTTGATAACGGGGGGGAGCGAGTCAGAACTGGCCAAAAGGCTAGACAGGGTACTGACCGTATTCGAGAAAGCGGGTTTGAGGCTGCGTAAAGACAAATGTGTGTTCTTCGCAAAAGAGGTAGAGTTCCTAGGTTTCCGGGTAACCCCAGTTGGTATAAAACCCTCTGAGTCAAAGGTGGTCGCTGTTCAAAATGCTCCTCGCCCCACCACAAAACCCGAGTTGCAATCATTCCTGGGGCTCCTGAATTTTTACCATTCCTTCCTGCCTAGGAAGGCATCGGTGGCGGAGCCACTTCATTGATTATTAAAGAAGGACGAGGGTTGGCGATGGGGCGAGAGTCAAGAGAGAGCATTCAATGAGCTGAAACAACTTTTATCCTCAGAGGCCATCCTGACCCATTTCGATCCCAAGAAGCCAGTGGTTCTGGTATGCGATGCCTCACCAGTGGAGGTGGGGGCGATCCTATGCCACGTGTTGGAAAGCGAGCGGGAAGCCCCAGTGGCGTTCTACTCCAGATCTCTGTCAAAGGCAGAGCGTAACTAAGCCGAGACAGACAGGGAGGCACTTGCAATAATCGCTGGTACAAAGAAGTTTCACAACTTTCTATACGGTCGCCCTTTCACCATCGTGACTGACCACAAGCCCCTGCTAGGCATTTTCACCACGGACAAGCCCACACCGCAGATTCTGTCCCCCAGAATGCTGCGATGGGCCATTTTTCTAAACACGTACCAGAGCACGCTGTTTTATCGCCCCGGAAAGGACATAAGCCATGCGGACGCACTCTCGAGGTCGCCTCTGCCTCACGTGGGCAACCCCGCGTGTGAAGTGAAACAATATCACCAAGTGCTCCTGATAGAGGTCCTGGATTCACCCCCAATAGTACTCGCGGAAATCGCCAAAGCGACAGGGAGGGATAAGACATTGGCCCTAGTGAGTTCATGGGTGCAAAAAGGGTGGCCAACGACTTCCCCAGCAGCAGAATTTGACCCATTTTTTAGGAAAAGGATAGAACTGTCCACGGAGAGGGGTTGCCTCCTTTGGGGCCAGCAGGTGGTCGTCCCTGAAGCTTTGAGAGCAAGAGTGCTCAAGCTACTGCACGTCAGCCATCCGGGGATTGTCCGCTCCAAGGCTTTGGCCAGGAGCTATTTCTGGTGGCCCCAGTTAGATGCTGACATAGAGCACATGGTGAGCACTTGTGAGAGTTACCAAAGCTCTCGGCCTGAAGAGTCCCGACTTCCGCACAGAGAATGGGACGCAGCCAAAGGGCCATGGTCTCGCCTGCACATAGATTTCGCAGGTCCCTTCAGAGGTTCATTTTTCCTCCTCATAGTGGATGCTTATTCCAAGTGGTTAGAAGTTATCCCAGTGGCAAACACCTCATCAGCCGCAACCATAAAGCAATTGCACAAGGTGTTCAGTTCATTCGGTATACCCGATGTGCTTGTGAGTGATAATGCGAGTAGTTTCACGTCCGCCAAGTTCCAGGCATTCATTGACATAAACGCCATCTGGCACATCACCTCTGCACCTTTTCACCCAGCGACAAACGGACAGGTAGATCGCCTCGTACGTAGAACAAAGGAAGCACTGAGGCGCATGGGCCCCGGGGACCTGAATCTACAGTTATGCCAATTCCTGCTGGGTTATAGGGTGACACCGCTGGCGTCAGGTTACTCACCTGCAGAACTCCTCATGCGCAGGAAGCTGACCATGATACTGACTAGGCTAGACCCACAAGGGTGGAGGATACTGGGAGGAACATAGGGATAGTGGCCACCAAGAGTTTCGAAATAGGCGCCCCGGTCCATTGCAGAAATTACGCAACCGCAGGACCAGCCTGGGTCCTGGGGGTAGTCATTGGCCAAACTGGACCTGTGTCGTACTGCATTGAGACCAGCACAGGTCTACTCTGGAGGCAACATGCAGACCAACTCCGGCAACGGGTTCCTGGTAGTCAGGGCGCAGAAACCATGCATCAGAACTCAGCATTAGGGTTCTCCCCCACCTGTTTAGCCCAAGGGGGAGAAGAGAGGGACCAGCAGTCCCCACCAAGGGGGGAAGGGAATAAGTTTGTCCCCGCAGATATCCTGGAGGATGCCCCCAGAGATATCCCAGAACATGAGTTTGACTTTGAGTTACAAAACCGGGGGAGTTTTTCGGAGTGGTCCCCCACCCGTCCAAGCGAGGAGTGGGGTTTTTCGTTAGTCCCCAATGCCCCCGGTTTTCCCACAATGGAGTTTACCCCTACCCCAAAAGCTGCAGAACCGCAGCAAGTCGCTAACGAGTCTCCCTCTCCTATTGCAGGACAAGAGCCCAGGGAACACAGAAGCGATAGCTCCCCCTGGACAAGCCAGCCAGTCTTATGCCCAAAACGCTCATGCAACAAACCACATTGGATGAGAGACTTCATCTCATCCTAGGGGGGAGGGGTGTTGTGTATGGATTGTAATGTGCCTTTAAGTAAATGCAACCACACAAATGAGTGAATGTAACAATCTCTAAAGTAACATTGTAACCTTCTGTATTAGGATGCGAGCTAGTGACCACTGGGGGCAGTAGCAAGCATCCAGCTCACATGGTACAAATTCTCCAAATGCCTATAGCCGTGGGAAGATTCCCGCCACTGCCTCACCTGGACAAGAAGGGCGTGACTAAGGGTGACATCATGCAGACAGTAGCCAATGAGCTACCGAGGAGCCACATTCAAATGTATAGCCACTGTATATAATGAGCTGTTCGTCCGCCATTACCACATGTTCCCCCTGACCATCATGCAATAAAGATGAGTTAAGCCAGACTTCGGCTGTTTCTATTGTCTTGGTTCTTGAACACTAAACACTCTCAAAAACCAAAATAATAAAGACTTCAAGGAATCGGTTTTGAGGGCGGTTAATGACATTTCTTAGAAACAAGGACAAAGACAAGGGCCAAATGGATTATATAATTGAGGAAACAGGAAAACTCCATTTGAGGCACAGGAATGGTAATGTGTTGTTAATTGTTGATTTTAATTTCACAATATAAAATAGTAGACAGTCATCCAGTAATGCTATGTTGTGAAAGTTGACCGGTAAACAACTCTTTCGGGGGAACTTCCCTTCTTCAGACAACTTAATAGCTTTACTTTCCAACTTCTTTTTCTTTTTTTAAAAATAATTTTTATTAAATTTTTAACAAACATACAAAAAAGAAAAACAATAACAATACAGTATAATGATACAACAAAAACAACATCAATACAGTATTACCTCAAGTTCATAAGAGCTAGCACATATTAATAATTAAACTGATTATTTACCATATAACCCCCAATATTAAGTGCCACATTGTGAGTTATTACTATAACCATAACAGTAATAAAAACTTTCAGTGCTACCACTATTTTTTGATTCTTTACTAATTACACATCACCCTGTGAATATATACAATGCCCGGAGAGTTTAGTATCTGTTTCATCTCCAAAAACCTCTTTGAAATGGTACAGGTCCAGAACTGTCACTTGCCAAATACTCCAAAACCTATTCTCTTTTAATTTATCTCGTTTTACTTTGATCTCCCATGTCAATTTGTCGTTCAATGCTAAACTCCACATTTCTTTATACCACTCTCCAATCTGTATGTCTACATCGTTTTTCCAATTTCTAGCTATGCATTGTCTACCTGTAGTTAATATAATTTCCAATAATTCTTTTTCCTCCTTGTTCAAACCCATGCCTTCCACATTTGTTAGAAGGATGGTACCTGACACCAGCTTAACTCTTTTACCCATTATTTCACCAATCTCCCCTTCTATTCCTCTCCAAAAATCACTTATTTTTTTACAACTCCACCACATATGTTCATATGTTCCAACCGTTTCTTTGCATCTCCAACATAAATTATCCCTTTTATTATCCATCTGATGAAGTCTCAGTGGTGTCAAGTACCATTGCCACAGCATTTTAAAATTATGTTCCTTAATTCTTACTGACATTGTTCTCGTTATCCTCTTTTTCCATTTATTCCTCCATTCAACATCCCCTATTTTTATATTCAAGTTTTGTTCCCACTTCCGTTTCAAATCTTCCTGTGGATCTTTACCCTTATTCAGTATAATATAAAGTTTGCTTACCAGACCCTTAATGTTCTTTTCCCCTTTTCTGATCTTTATTACCAGTTCTTCAAATTCAGTCTTTGTTCTATCTATCCCTACTTCTCTTCTATATTTTTTGTTCCAATTATCCACCTTCAATTTCTGAATCCAGTCCAGTTTTAACTTTTCAAATATTTTTTTCCTCTTGGTTTCATCATCGCAAACTTTTAACCAATCCTTCAATAAAGACATTTCATTTTTATCCAATATTTCCTTTTTTTCCTTATCTATTTTTATTGGAAAACACACCATATCAGTCAATTCCAAAATTGGAGAGATATTTGGGACCATATCTTTCTTTACTCTTTTCCACACCTCCATGAGGCCTCTCATCATAGTATTACTTGTCTTTTTCGGTTTATCCTTTATTCCCAAAAAGATCATATTGCCAATATTCCTATACTCTTTCATCTCCAATTCCTCCCAAATTGCCTTTTCTCTTGCCAAGATCTTCACAACATTCTTAATTTGAAATGCTTGATAGTATGCTAACAAATTTGGCATGCCCAAACCCCCTTCTCTCTGAGATAAGTACCAGAACTTCTTTGGAAGGCTAGATTTTTTACCTCCATTACAAAAACTATTAAACATCTTTTGAAATTCATTAATTTCCTTCTCCTTCAAGTGGATCGCAAGTGCATCAAATAAAAAATTAATCTTTGGCAGCAATATCATTTTGCAAATTGCAATCCTCCCGAACCATGACAACTTCAGCTTCTGAAACTCTTGTATTTTACTCTTAAATTCAGCTTTCAAACTGAAGTTCAATCGTTTAAGTTCTTCCAATTTATTTGAAATAGTTATCCCCAAATATTTCAACTTTTCTTTAATTTGTATATTAAGTGTCCCCATTATCCTTCCCATCTCGCCTGCCCCCATATTACACAGCATCAGTTCTGATTTATCCCAATTTATCATTAGTCCGGTTATAGCTTCAAATACCTGTAGTTGATCTTTAATCCTATCCATTACCAACTCCGGATGTTTCACCATTAGCAACATATCATCTGCGTACATGCTCACTTTATTACCCATTATCCCTTCTATATTTGAGTCATCCCTTATATTTTTGGCTAGTATTTCCATTGCCATGATAAACAGGATAGGAGATAATGGACATCCCTGCCTGGTACCAGCCTCAAGCTTTACCACATCAGTAACCTCTTCATTTACTCTGATCCTAGCATTCCCTTTTTGATATAATAGATCAATTACCCTTCTAAATCTGTCCCCAAATCCGTAATTTTTAACTATTTCCTTAATTGAAGACCATTGTAATGAATCAAATGCCTTAAAAATATCTAATGATAATAAACCCACCTTTTCCTTTGTTTGGTTAACATTATCAATTAAATCTAATACCCTTCTAGTCAAGTCCGCCATGTGCCGGCCTTTTAAGAAACCAACTTGATCAACATTTATGTATTCCACCATAAAACTGTTTAGACAATTGGCCAATATTGCTGTGAAGATCTTGGCATCTTGATTTATAAGGGAAATTGGTCTGTACGATTCCTTTCCAAATTCTTTCCCAGTTTTGGCAGTAGAACGATTGTAGTGTTATACCATGAAGTCGGGATTTGTCCTCCGTCTAAAATATAGTTATATAACTTCACTAACTTTGGAACCACCACATCTTTAAATTCTTTATAAAATTCTGTCGATAATCCATCATCTCCCGGGGCTTTCCCCATCTTCAACCCACTGATTACCTCCTTTACCTCTTTGTCAGTAATCCTTTCCTCCATTTTCTCTCTATGTTCTTGTTTTATTCCGTTCCCTAACTGTCTCTCCAAAATCATTTTGAGCCTCTCCGAATCTACCTCCTTTTTTTGCATATAATGCTTGATAAAATTCCCTCACAATTTTACATTTATCTCTATTCTTATTACACCTTAAACCTTGTTTATTAACCAATACCCCAATTTCTCTTTTTTCCCTTTTGGCCTTAGCTGCTCTTGCTAATAATTTTGAACTTCTATTACTAAATTCAAAGTACTCTCTGTTTAGATAAATCAAGTCTCTTTTAACTTTGTCAATATCTTTACCCATTAACTCTGCTTTAAGTCTTTGCAGTTTTGTGGGGAAAAAATTATCTTTACTTTTTGAATGATCCTCCTGTAACTGCTTTATTTCTCTTTCTTTTTCTATCTGTTCTACTTTATGTCTTTTATATTTAAAACTCGCCAACTTTATGCTTTCCCCTCTAAAAACCGACTTCATGGTATCCCATACAACATTAAAAGCAACCTCATTATTGTCGTTCCACTGCCAACTTTCTTTCCACCTTTCCATAATTTGCTCTTTTACATTTTCGATCTTTAAATAAGTTAGGATCGTACCTCCAATTTCTTCCTCTTCCAATATCTTTTTGTAATTTCAATTCCAAAAGTACTTTGGCATGATCTGATTCCTTGATGATCCCAATTTCCATTGCCTCTATATCTTTAATTAAATTTTCCGTAAGAAAGACGTAATCTATTCTCGAATAAGTCCCATGGACGTGTGAGAAAAAAAGAATATGCCCTCTCAGAGCCCTTAATCTCTCTCCAAGAGTCCTTCAAACCCATCGCAGCCATCCATTTATCCAAAACCTTCCCTTTCAAGCCAATTCCACTTCTTGCTATATTCGTACAATCTAAACCCGACCTTATCAAATTAAAATCTCCAGCCACAATAGTTTTTGCAACATTCTCTGGTTCCACTATTTCCCAAACTTTTTCTAAAAAGTCCGCTTGATGATCATTTGGAGCATAAATATTTACCAACATGATTTCCTCATCCTCTATTTTTCCTCTTACAATCAAGTATCTACCCTCTTGGTCAGCAACACTTTTTGTAATCTCAAATCCTAATTTTTTAGAAATCATAATTGCCACCCCTCTCGCTTTTGAAGTTCCAAACGCCATCTCGTAATGTTGAATCCATCCCAGAAAAAGTTTATTCGTGTCTTTTGACTTCTGGTGCGTTTCCTGTAAGAACACTATATCGGGTCTATCTTTCTTCAATGCCCAGTTCCAGCCTCCGCCTCTTAAGGACAGAACCTGTACCCTTCACATTCCATGTTAATATTTCAATATTTCCCATAATCTATTTCCTTTCTAATTTCTAAACTCTCCATTGGGCGTGCCTCCACCAACCCCTTCCCCCATAAACATACAAATCTACATAAAACACACACTATCTCTCTCCCCACCTTCTTCAAAAAAAAAAAGCCGCCTTTGACAACCAAAGAGGGGAGAGGGGGGACATGCAAGATGTGCCTTCCTTCCAGTGCTACGCGCTACTCACCGTTCTATATCATTTAGATGCTTTAGTTTTTAATAATCTAATTCTCATTGCTCCTTACTTGTCTCCTCCTCCACCATGATCAATGACAGCTCCTCCTCCTCTTCCCTTCCCTGCGGTGTTCCACCTGTTGCACCACCGGCCTCCGCCCTCTCATACTCCCTCCCCAAGGCTCCCGATTCCATCAATTCCTTCTTGAGATTTATCTACTCTTCCGAGTCTATTTTTACTAACTCCAGCAAGCTCAAATACTCCAATGGATTAGCCCCTTCATCAATTACTTGCATTCTTTTATCATTAAAAAAGCGCAGTTGCTGTGGGAATCTCCAGTTATACCTTATATTTTTACTCATCAGCAATTTAGTTGCAGGCCTCATGTTATATCTCCACGTTCTTTCTTTCAATGAAATATCATTATAAACTTCCACATCAGAACCATCAAATTTCAGGGCATCAGGTCCAGCTCGTTTCAGAAAAGCCATTACTCTTAACTTATCACCCCAGTTTGCAAATTTTACCAAAACATTTCTTTGAACCACCCTCCCTCTTCTTGGGCCCACCCTAAATACACTTACAAAATCTTCCTGAACAAATCCCTTTCCCATATTCAAACCATTTAACCACTGAACCACTCTTTCTCTTAACTGATCCGGTGTCCGTTCAACCACCTGACGGATCACAATGTTCTGCTTTCTCATCATATCTTCCACAGCATCAATCCTTCTCTCTTGTTCATCCAATTTCAGCTTATTCTCCTGCACTGCCTCCTGAGTCCCTTTTATTTCCCTTTTTATGGCAATTACCTCATTTTGAACCAATTTCACATTTCCCTCTATTTTTTGCAAGCTTAAGGCCACCTTTTTTGAAAAGTCTGCAACAGATGATACCACCTTATCTTGCTTTTTCATCATTTCATTTCTATCTTTCACCCTTGATTCCTCATTCTTCTCCAATTTCTGAAACAATTTGCCAATTTCCACCATAATTTGAGTTTGATCATAAGGTTCTGGGGGCGGCGATGAAGACTGAGGGGCTTCTTCCATTGGTGCTTTTTCTTTCCTCTTAGACTTCACTACTGGTTCTTCCTCTTTTGCTTTCCCTCTTGTGCCTTTATCCATGATAAAAGGCAATAAAAGAGTCCAGTGTTGCAGACCGTTGTAAAGATTTAGTCAGTCCAACAAGCCTAAAGCACTGCAGCCACTGGTACCACGTATCCAAACAAGGCAGACAAAACTTGCAGGGAGGAAGAAATCCAGCGAGAAGTTAGATACTATAATCCACACAAAAAAAGAAAGGAACCGGAATATATTCCAAGCAGACAAAGGAAAAAGAGAAGGAAGGAAAAAATAATAATAATCCACATCCGACCCGTTTCCCCAAGGCAAGCAGTCCAACTGTTCGTCTTCCAAACCACGAAAATAAAGGCTCCAAGGAAACGGTCACCCAGAATTTTTCGTTTGAGTCAAAGCCACCAAGGGGGGGGAGGGGGTGAGAGGGAAAAAAAGCCCAGAATCCAAGCAGGAAGGAAAAAAGACGTGAGGAGCAATGTGTCCAAAAAAAGAAAATGATATTTGTAATCCACACGGTGAAGGAATAAAAAAGAAACCAGTTAAGCCTTCTCTTGAAGCGGACAAATCAAAGCGCCATTTTCCAGCGGTTACAGTAACTTCAGGGGGAAACACCCCCCCCTCTTCCTCTGTGGAACGGCAGACTTTCCCCACACACTCTAAACTGGAAACACACTGCAGCCTTCCAATACTTGAGCCCAGACGAAAACTTCTTAAGCCACTTTATTGTCGCCAACACACGCCGCGGTTCTCCTGGGACGCAGGGAAACCATAGACCAAGACAAAGTCACTTTCGTTTTCCAGGTCCGCCACCATTAATGGGACGACCGCCCGATTTCATCCACTTCCACCCGCTTCCAAGTCCAGGCTCTTCTAAGCAAAATCCCCAGTTAACTTTAACTTTAACTTTTCCATATAGTCTTTCATGCACTTACATACAATTGTTTTCTTGCCAATTCCACTGCTGCCACAAATCTCCGCCGTCTCGCTGGTCCCGTTCTCGGCTCCTCGGCAGGAAAAGCCGCGACTTCCGTCGCGAGCCTCGCCTGCCCAGAAAAGCCTCCCAAACTTCAACCGTCCGACCTCAAAACTTTCCAAAAAGGCAAGCAGGAGTCTTATCGTCAAAAATTACCACTTTAAAGTTTTCCCATTTTGCTCAATCACATTGATTACCACTTTGATAGGCGTGAGCGTCCGGATCAAGATGTTACTCGTCGGCCATCTTAGCCACGCCCCTACTTTCCAACTTCAACTTCAGGTTTCCTGGCTTAAGTTTTGTAGTTAATTACATTGTGGTGATATGTACTCACATAGATATATCCTGTGATGCATTGCTAGTGTTAGAATTTTAGCCCTTAAACTGTACTAGGTATGCAGCTCTGTTTTGACTCGCTCTATAAGAATATGCAAGGCTTTCCCAATTCATATACACTTATTCAGCCGGGACTTAGAGATAAAGAGACCTCTCCCCACTGTTGTTTTGTACATTTATTGCCATTGTTTTCTGGCTTAATCTTTTTGAAGTCTTGTAACTAATTATATTGTGGTGATATGTACTTGTATAGATATATCGTGGCATATATGGCGAGTGTTAGAATTTTTAGCCCTTAAACTGTGATTAGTATGCTGTATACACATGGAGCTGCATTGGGAGGACCAGGAGGGGCACGCTCTCATTATACTCACCTGATTCATCACCATATAAAAGGACATAGCATTTAGATACAGTAAGTCCGTAGCCCAGAAAGAAAACACAATGTGAGGTTAGGACCCAATAAAAGAATGATGCTACTATGCATATATATGATGTAACCAGGTGAGTTGTTATTATAGTTATTATATTTGTTATTATAATTGTTAATAAGAATATTATATTTCAAATTTAATGTCATTCAATTTAGTGTGTATTAATTGTTTTTACAGAAGTTGGAAAGTAAAGCTATCAAGTTGTCTGAAGAAGGGAAGTTCCCCCGAAAGAGTTGTTTACCGGTCAACTTTCACAACATAGCATTACTGGATGACTGTCTACTATTTTATATTGTGAAATTAAAATCAACAATTAACAACACATTACCATTCCTGTGCCTCAAATGGAGTTTTCCTGTTTCCTCAATTTCTTAGAAACAGACACAAACATATAGTTGTATCCCAAGGCCTTGCATGTTGACAGAGCAAATGAGATAAATATTAAGATGAGTTGTGCATTGGGATTCAGCCAACCCTGATTTGCTAACTGAAGTCACTCTGACTTGGCCTGTGTTGTATGAGGACGGGTGAAAGAAGAATGGTGAGCTTTGGTTCTGGAATTAAACAGAGCAACTTTAGAAGTTGATTTGGTCCTGGAGCACAAATTGGATGGAGAAGAAATCATCCAATTTGGCAGGTTTACTTCCCTCTCCGGGTTTTATCGTATATATTCAGCTTGTACACAAAACAATTATAACAATTCATATTTGTTATAAAATCCAAGTTATTAATGGTAGGCTTTACAAACCAATCCAGGGCAAAAATAAGGCATGGTGGGTCACAAATAATTCAAGATCAAAGAGGGATTACTGGACTATGCAGCTCTATCAACTAGTTGGGACATTATGTCTTGTTTATATGTGAAATATTTTGGATCACTGGAAAACCAGAATTTATTTCACTTGCTTTACACAGTGAAATACTACAGAGCATATTGAGATGGTTAGGATTATTTGGTATCTTTAATTACAGAGTGAAACACCCAAAGTGATGAACTTGTGGCTGTGAGGCAGAAGTTGTGGATTCCCCATGCCCCAATGGCATGGAACGGCCCGTGCAGAGGCCACTTCGGTGAGAACGCTTCTGGCCCGTGGGCTCTGCGGGCAGAGAAATTAAGGGGGTGGATTAATAATAGGGTTTGATTCACCCACTTCTGACCTGACCTACGGCTCTGCCAAGTAAGCAGATCGCTAACTTCTGTTACATATTAGGCAAACACTCATCTCCGAGTTTAGCGTAATCCCTGGTGCAAATAGTGGCCATATTTACCCCGGTCTAAGCCCTAGACAATGGTGTTTCCCCTGTCAATGTTTGCCCACGTTAATTAACTTCCCCAAGAGAGATTTCCCATTAACCCGGGTAGATGGGTGATGTGATTTTCTGTCAGATGACGGTTTTTTCCTGCCTTGCCTTCTGATCTATAAATGATGATGTCTTTTCCTCAATAAACCACTGATCTGATCTCGCTCCACATTGCCTCGTATGGTTCCTTGATCAGTCTCCTCCGGGACCTAACGGCAGCCCTAGCGGCCCCGATTCCTCCATCTGGTGACCCCTAAGTGATCTTACCCGTGAGTAAGCGATCACACGGTCCGGTTCTGCGCTTGAACTGCGTCCGATCATCCCGGAGGACAGCGCGGCAGCCCAGCCGGTAAACCAGCCGGTCGGGAGGATGGCCCAAGCAGCGAGGCATTCCAGAGAGGCTTCCTACAGCTTGCTCCCAACTTTCGCGGCGGCTTGAAGGTTACAGAAAAACGCGTTCCGCTCAGGGTCAGCTGTGAACCCCTGACAGCGCAGAGGCCACCGAGGGCCCGTGGCAGCAGTCCACGCTCCGAGCTCTATCCAGAGAATCATCGCCAGAGCCTATTACCTTGCCCAAAGACGCGTCGACTCGTCCCGAGGAGGAAACTTCGGAGGACCCACGCGGGTAATATGGGGACTTGTCCTCAGCGACAAGGTCCGTCTGCTAGCCAAAGAACTCGTGAGGAAGAGTTCAGAATCCTGGCCAGGGTATTTCAGTTGCGTTTTCACAGCCGAGAGCTACCGAGACTTTTGGCGTACCTAAGGGAACACTGCCTGCTTTACCCAGAAGTAGGTACGTTAACCCTTAAGCTTTGGGATCAGATAGGAGACTGCATTCAGCAACCCCCGAAAGCTCTAGGAGGCGTAATTCGCACATGGGGCAAATGTAGGAAACTCTTAGCGGAGATAGAACCAGTCCGGGTAGAGGCCAAAGAACCCCCAGCGCCAGCCGAACCATCGGCGCCCACGGCGCTCTATCCGTCATTGCAGTTTAGGCAGAGTAGCGCAGGGAGCTTTCCCTCGGTGACAGCTGCAGACGTCACCGATGGAATGCAAGGAATGAGGAGCGCAGGCGCTTTTCTGACAGCTACAGGTTCCCAAGCTACCAAGAGTGCCCTTTAGCACACAGTTGAGGAAGAACTTAGGAAGGGGGAATTGCCAGCAGAAGAACTAGCTGAGCTTAGTCAGATTTGTCCAATTCGCATGGAAATGGATGCCCTCACAGGGGCCCAGCAGATAGTTCATTCACCAGTCCCGTATGAGCTTCTCATGGCTATACGGAAGGCCATTTCAGAGACAGGGCTTCAGAGTCGGTTTACTAGGGGCACGCTTCAGCAAGTGTGCGAGAATACCATGTTCATTCCACATGACTGGAAAGCCGTCATGCGGATGATGCTCAACCCTAGCCAGTATTTGATTTGGGACAGCGAGTTTCACCTTGAGGCTCAGACTAGGGCTGCCAGGATGGGAGGCGCAGTACTTCCTGACCAGTTATATGGTTCAGGTGCCTTCGAATCCATCGATGCGCAGATCAACTTGCCACTCGCCACCCTTCAGATGTCAGCCGAGGCTGCCTTTAGGGCTTTTTTCAAGGATCCAGCAACTGGCAAAGCGGCTAAAAATTACACCGCAATTAAGCAGGGAGCCGAGGAGCCCTACATGGACTTCATCAATCGCTTGGAGGAAGCGATCAGTAGGCAGATCGACAATGAGCAAGCCCAACAAGAGCTCATGATGAAGTTAGCCAAGGACAATGCCAATTTAGACTGCCGTAAAATCTTGCAGTCCCTGGGCAATCGTCCCGACTTGACTCTCACGGACATGATTAGAGCTTGCGCCGATGTTGGCACAGAATCCTATAAGATGGGTTTGCTAGCGGCAGCGGTGCAAGGGGGTAAAAGACCCAAAAATAAAAATCAAGGGGCATGTCACAATTGTGGCAAGGTCGGTCACTTCGCTAGGGAGTGCCGATCCAAGGGAGGCGGACAAAGTTCCGGCCGTTCCAAGGCTCCAAACACCCTGTGTCCGAAGTGCAAGAAAGGCTACCATTGGGCCAGGAACTGTCCGAGTTTGGGAAACCAGAACGCGGGCATGTCTCTGGCCCCGGTCCAAACAGAGGCTTCCTTCGCTCAGAGCTCGCCAGAGCTAGATTAGATTCCAGTCACATTCCAGGCATTGCGAGGGCGCAGGCCAGCCCCAAGGGTAGTACAGGGCTAGATTTGACTTGTCAGGCAGACGTTACATGTGACCTGCCAGGCACAGTCTATCTGGTGGACTCCCAGTACATGGGACCCCTGCCCAAAGGCTTTATAGGTTTAGTTTTGCCCCGCAGTGTAGCCGGAGCATGCGGAATTCTTGTAATTCCAGGAGTCATTGACTCCAGTTTTTCAGGCGTTCTCCAAGTTCAGCTTTGGACTCACTTACCCCAGACAATTCACAAAGGAGACACATTAGCGCAACTGATTATGGTTCCTTGTCACTCGCCAGCAGATAGCCAGGGAAGGCTCAGGGACAGCTCAGAGTCCCGGTCAGAGGACCGCTTGAGCGCCAGTGAGGCAGTGCAAGGATACCAGGTCTTAGCGACAGTGGAGACCAACATTGAGTGGAAACAGCACCCAGTTATTGAGGTATTTCTGAATAAAAGATCATTTTCAGGGTTGTTAGATACCGGAACTGATGTGAGCATGATAAGCAGAAGCCAGTGGCCACGGGAGTGGGCCATTGAGCCGGTCTCCGATGTGTGGGGGGTAGGCGGCATCCAAGAAGCGTTTAGGAGCCGGGAGTGGGTGGAAGTCACGATCCCAAAGGCTGACGGCACAGCGGTAATTCAGCCGCACATTCTTGACGTGCACATCAACCTTTGGGGGCGAGATATTTTACAGCAGTACGGTGCTACGCTTACCGGTAGTGGGAGAGAAATTAGTCGTCCTCAAGCAGCTGGTTAAAGAACAGCTAGACGCAGGACATATAGAGCAGTCCACTAGTCCTTGGAATTCGCCCATTTTTGTCATCAAAAAGAAGTCGGGGAAGTGGCGACTCCTCCACGATCTCAGAGAGATCAATAAATGCATACAGCCAATGGGTCCGCTTCCATGCGGCATCCCAAATCCTAATATGATTCCCGAGGGGTTGGAGATCTTAGTTGTAGATCTCAAGGATTGCTTTTACACGATTCCCTTAGACCCCAGGGACCGGGAAAGGTTCGCCTTTATGGTGCCGGTTGTGAACCACAGTGAGCCCACGCAGCGTTACGCGTGGAAATTTTTGCCACAGGGCATGCTCAATTCGCCCACCCTGTGCAAAATCTATGTTCACAACGCACTGGCAAAGTTCCGAAACCTTTACCCCAAAGCCTTAGTTTGTCATTTCATGGATGATATCTTGGTCACAGTGCCGCAACTCGGCAGCGAAATGTTTTCAGACCTCCAGGCCAGCCTGGGGGAAAAAGGTTTACTCATTGCCCTGGAGAAAGTGCAGAGAACCGAGCCCTTCTCATACTTGGGTCATCGGCTTCTCCGCTCTTTCGCAGCACCAGTTTTGCCCCAAATCAACTTGAAGGATTCAGTCACCCTGGTGGAATTGCAGCAGGTTTTAGGGAACATTAATTGGGCCAGACCGTATTTCCGATTGGATACGGATCTTTTGAAACCGCTCATCTCGCTGCTCACATTAGGTAAGCAGCCAGCAGACCGGATACACATTTCTCGAGAAGCGCACTTGGCTCTCGAAAAAGTCAACCAGGTCCTCAGTCAAAGATGGGTGGACAGGATCGCTCAGGAGCCATATGCTCCGATCCTGAACTTGTACATCGTTCGGGCAGGATCCATGTTCACCGGAGCTCTAGGAGTAGATTCCGAGAAAGGAGCGAGCATCGTGGAATGGGTGTACTTGCCGAACACCTCTTCCCGAAACATCGTTCCTCCCCAAGAATTGGTTTCCGCGGTGGTCTACCGCGGAAGGCTGAGAGCTAGGGACATCTCAGGGCACGACTTAGCTAAAATCGTAGTCCCGTTCACCAAAGAACAGGTTCAGCAGTTGATGCAGCTCAGTGACTCGCTTCCAATTGCGTTGGAAGGATTCACCGGATGCTTGGCATACCACTTGCCAAGAGACCCCAGACTTGTCTCGCTTCAAACGCAGACAGTCAGCTTGTTCGAATTGCTCTCGCTGGTTCCGCTTCGGGGGGCCAGGACAGTTTTCACTGATGGAGGTCGCACATATGGTGTCTTGACTTGGCAGGAAGGCCAGGCTTGGCGCACGCTGTTAACTCTTCCACAGAAGTCCGCGCAGCGGGCAGAGTTGGCAGCGGTGAACCTTGCCTTGCGCACCTTCGCCAAAGAGCGCCTCAACATCATTACTGATAGCCAGTATGTCAGGAATTTGCTTCACAGTCTACCGGGAGCATACATTACTCCCGCGATAGACAAGAATTTGCTTAGTCTGTTTCTCACTGCTCAATTTCATTTGCGAAACTGCACGGAGCCGCTCTATATTGCCCACATCCGAAGTCACCAAGACCTACCGGGTCCGATCTCCACGGGCAATAGCAGAGCGGATGCGGTGGCAAAGGAAATTCAGCAACATTCAGTGTTAGGTGTTTTCACTACGCCAATCCAGAGTCATGCATTCTTTCACCAAAATGCCAAAGCGCTTGCCAGACAGTTCAATCTGCCGCTTTCTCAAGCCCAAGGCATAGTTCGCTCTTGCCAGCATTGTGCAGGGGCACCGGGGGGGCCCTCGTGGGGGGTCAACCCACGAGGGACAGAGGCTAACCAGGTGTGGCAGATGGATGTCACGCATGTTCCGCAGTTTGGCAGATGGCAGTACATGCACGTCTGCATAGACACCTTTTCTCAATTCGTTTGGGCAACGGCGCAGAAAGGGGAGACTGCGTCCCACGTGGAGCAGCACCTCCTTTCCTGCATTGTGGCCATGGGCAAACCACGGCACGTGAAATCCGATAACGCCCCGGCCTACTGCTCTAGGCAGTTGGCCGCCTTTATGGCCACCTGGGACATTCAGCATACTTTTGGCGTTCCTTACAATCCGCAGGGGCAAGCGATTGTGGAACGAGTCAATCGGACGCTCAAGTCCTATATTGACAAACAAACAGAAAGGGGGGAGCCACCAGCCCTCCCCAAGTCACAGGCTCAGGCACAGCATTGTCTGAATAAGGTATTGTTCACGTACAATCACCTTAATGTTTTTTCGGATTGCACGCCGCAGGAGAAGCACTTCCACTGTTCAGAAGCTCTCCCGCGACCAATGGTCCGATACCGGGTGCCACCGGACCCTTCATGGAGGGGCCCGGCGCCACTCGTAACCTGGGGAAGAGGGTATGCTGCAGTTATGTCTCCTACAGGTGTCGTTTGGATTCCAGCTCGGTGTGTCAAGCCTCACTTGGAACCACATGGCGTGGACCCAGACCGACCCGAGTCTGATCCCGGAGATGGAGGACCTCACTCTGACCGAGAGGACCCGACGGAAGAAGCGGCCACAGATGACAGCACCGAAGATCACCTGGGGGATGGTCAAGGTCCTTTGCAGTGAGGCCGAGGACGTCATCCGGTGCGAGGAGAAGGAGCCAACGCCGGAGAACCTCACGGCTGCAATCTTTGCCCGAATTCATGCCAACACCGTGGCAGTCACCATCATCCTGACCCTCTCCCTACTTGCGGGGGGAGGCGTTCAGGCTGCCTCATTGAAGGCCAACGATTTGATGCCAGGCGGAGACCTCTCTGCCAGGATGCATTACAACATATGGGAAAGGTTGGCGGGTCTCGTCAACCAGTCCGATTTTTGCCTGAAGCAGGACATCGGTTCTGCCTCGATCCTGAGCACCTGCCTCATCCCAGTGTGCCACTCTCCAGGCACGCACCCCAGGGATGGGGACTGGCTTGTGAAACGGATTTTCAGCCCATACATTCCAGCAGCTTCCTCAGAATATGCTCGCTGGGAGATGCGGCTCACCATGACTTTGCCGGCTGATGCAGCCACTCTCCACACTCCTCGAGTGGCGGTCAGCCCGAACTCTACCTGTGCTTGAATGACCGGCTGCGCCTCAGCTGGTCGAACCCGGCGCCGCTGCCTCAACGTTGGCAGTGGCAGTTGGACTTGTGATAACCCAGTGACACTTGGTTCAATGTATGCTCATGTTACCCTACCATCTGGTTGGTTCTTTACATGTAATCAGTACACTTGGAACTACATTCCCGCAAATGTATCAGATGCTATATGTTGTATCAGTCGTTTAACACTGTTACTCCCTACTAAGGATATGGTTACCCCAAGCACAAATGCTACTAATGTTTCAGCACCCGTACGACACACGCGCACCACCCAGTTAGACAGCTCATGTGAGAGCAGCTTTAGAGTAATGAGTTCAGCCGAATATCTCTCGCTGGCAGTCAGCATTTTTGGCGTGCCAGGCTTAGCCATCGGCAACGCTCGGAGGATTGGTCGACTGGCTTGCGGACTAGCTAAAGCCATTAACCATACCTCCTCAGCGATAGCGCTGCTCAGCCAAGAGCAGGCAGAGCTTCGCCATGCCATACTTGACAATCGAGTGGCTATAGACTATCTCTTATTGCTACATCATCTGGGTTGCGAATCTTTTCATGGTATGTGTTGTTTTAATCTCACTGATAACTCCCGTAACGTGCAGAGCCAGCTCACAGACCTCCACACCATAGTCGAGGGAATCAGGGAGGGTTCTGCATGGGGAACTTGGCTGAGTTCATTGTGGAACTGGATGTGGTCATGGATTCCGTGGGGGTGGCTTCAGACGGTGCTCAAAGTGATTGTGGGGGTGATTATACTAAGCATAGCAGTATGCTGTTTCGCACAATGCATTCCCTCACTGATATCAAGGTGCCGCTCCCGGAGGGAACCCCGAAGCACCATTCCCGCTCAACAGCTGATGCCCCTCTTGCGCAGAGTCACCGGCCAGGCTCTTAAGTAAAAAAAAGGGGAGATGTGGATTCCCCATGCCCCAATGGCATGGAACGGCCCGCGCAGAGGCCACTTCGGTGAGAACGCTCCTGGCCCGTGGGCTCTGCGGGCAGAGAAATTAAGGGGTGGATTAATAATAGGGTTTGATTCACCCACTTCTGACCTGACCTACGGCTCTGCCAAGTAAGCAGATCGCTAACTTCTGTTACATATTAGGCAAACACTCATCTCCGAGTTTAGCGTAATCCCTGGTGCAAATAGTGGCCATATTTACCCCGGTCTAAGACCTAGACAATGGTGTTTCCCCTGTCAATGTTTGCCCACGTTAATTAACTTCCCCAAGAGAGATTTCCCATTAACCCGGGTAGATGGGTGATGTGATTTTCTGTCAGATGACGGTTTTTTCCTGCCTTGCCTTCTGATCTATAAATGATGATGTCTTTTCCTCAATAAACCACTGATCTGATCTCGCTCCACATTGCCTCGTATCGTTCCTTGATCAGTCTCCTCCGGGACCTAACGGCCGCCCTAGCGGCCCCGATTCCTACAAGAAGTAAACACCCTGAGAATAGTAGTATGGCAAAAGAGGAAACTTACTGCTTACTAATGAGGAAATTAGTTGTGGGATAGTCTAAAAAGAAAAATAATATCTGTTATAGAATTCCTTAGAGCTGGCTTTCAATCCTGCTTCTTTATAGCTAAGATAGAACAGTTGTTAGAAACAGGAAGTGACATCAGACTAGAGGGAGAAAGTAGAAACATTCGAGAGTAGCAAACTACATGCAGCCTTCTGATTATTTGTCCCTCATAAGCATCCCATGATGGACAAGATCACTTGCTACATTTGCTAATGCTCTGTTCGAATAGGGAAGTAGCCTTTCTTTTTAACGGGTTGCCTCCTGGCCAAGAAAAGAAAAGACTGGACCTATTTTTGTGCTTTAACATGTTGTGTTTTGGGATCAAGGAGACAGCGGAGGCTTGATTCATGAAGAGGCAACAGGGCAAGGCAGCCCGGTTGGTGTTTATTAGGAATAACAGGACAAAGACATTCCAGCAAGAGTATGCAATCTATTCTTATTGGTTACCTACGATAACATAAAGTTACTTAATTGGCTAAATATCAGCATGTCTGCCTCGTGCACACCTTGCTAATTGGAAGAAAGCTGCGTGCTAGCTGAATGATTACGTGCCATCCCTGGGCATAGTGGGGAGGGCCAAAAGCCCCTAACTGGGGCCTCTCAGTTACAGCGTGAAAAACAGATGAGGTAAGGAGAACGATCACCCACGATTTATGACCATGGTGTGCCAATGAGTCACAGCGATCGAGCTGTGAAACTCCCCACATCTTCCCCCTTCTGTTTTTAAGAAACTTATAAGCATAATAAATTCGTGGGCGGGACGCTGACGGACCAGCATAGTGCGGTTGGGCAAAGCAACAATCATACGGCTAAGGCAACAAGTGGTTTTAGAGAGGTTAGCAGGAATATAGTTCCAAGTTCGTGACCCACAGGTCCAGAACCACCCAGAAGGCAACAGAATGTGCTGAAAGTTAAAATGAAGGTCCTCTGTTTCTCTCCCGGTGCAATTAAGACCACGACTGGGCTGGAAACAGCGAGGCTTTGATTTATGTTGAGTACAGTTCACAACCCTAGCACATTTACTAGCATTACTAACAGCTACAATAGGAGTATAGAGAGACAGGGCATCACAAACCCATTTACATGTGTAGGGTACTGAAAACTCTTCCATGTACTTCTGGAGGTACCTTAAGATATGCAGTTACATAAGGCAAAATATAACATAAGCAAAGACAGGTCTTTCCCCAAGAGAATAAGCAAAACATTTAAGCATGAACAAAACATGAACATTTCTCTTCTTCCTTACATGAAGGAGGTTCCTGTTGCATTCTAGAAAGCATTTCTCACTCCCCAATTACATGAGTAAGGCCTGACATTTTTTCTTCTCTCACTGGTGTAAATGAAAGAGGCATTCAATAACTTAAAACCAGCATAGCATGGTAAATCAATACAGTACAAATATCATTAGAACATTTCACACTCATAGCATGAGCAGGTAGACAATTTTTTTGCTAAAAAAAGGTTTTCAGGTTTTATAATGCAAACAAAGCCAATTCTTTTTAGAGTCCACACAAACTTTTTAGTCCAATTAAAATGTCCAAATTAAAAGATCAAATGTTGATTGAAGCTTTCTCAGATTACAATTTAAACACTAAATACTATCTTCTCTCCAGCACAGTTCTTGGGCATGGCAAGTTGAAATTAGGCCATAAATTACTTCTCACTGAATTCACAAGACACCCAGCCAACCCCCCTTTTCAGCTTTTCAGGCAAACACACATTCCTTCTTGCTCCAGTCACACCCATCTGTATTAAGGCAGGCAGATGAGGTATGAAGGCACAAAGAACTTCTCCAGAATTTGCAAGCAGCTTTCACACAGAAGAATAGTACAGGGAATTTCCCGTTGCTTTCCCTGCCATCCTGATGCTGGAAACTTGGGACAGCCCACTCTGATCTCTTTGTTTGAGGGTTGGGCAGTTCAATGTTTTCTCCCTCCTTGTATTTTTGCAACTGCCTGCTGTCCATCGAGGAAGGATCCAGCCCCCTTTTCCTCTGGACCTCTTTCATCTGCAGCATCTGATTCTCAACCTTATGACAAACTGCATCTGTTAGTTTGTACTTGCAAGAAGACCCCTTACTACTCAGCTTCTCCGGCTCTTGTGATGAGGGCTGCTTCAGGGGCGGGCTGAGATCTCCTATGCTGCTCTTTGAATCACACTCCTTGCTTCTTGCCACTTTGCATGCATTAACAGCTTCAATCTGTGATGAGGTCCCCACCATTTGTTCCCCATCAGCTGGCACTAGTTGTTTTTTAGACTCGGCAGGCAGTATTGCAGCAGTCCCATTTGCCAGAGCCTCTCTGTTCACTGGATATACAGCAACAGGTTCCACATCCAGTACAGCTGCAGTTAAAGCAGCAGAGAACAGGTCTTTTGTAGGGCTAAAAGTGCTTGATTGCTGCAAGGCAGGATATAATGTCCCATCTCCATTTCCACCCCCATCTCCATCAGGGGGTTCCTGCTGTTGTTTCCCATATGATGGAGGGGCAGTCAGACTCCATCCCTTGACTGGGGGCAAAAGCTGTGGCAATGGTACAGTAAACCTCTGGGAGAACAAAATATTTTTGGAGTAAAATCTTGCACTTCTTATGTTTCTGCTCTTTGCCCATCATCCTGTTTGAGTGATCCAATTTCTGGGTGCCAAGGACATTGGCATTCGACTTCCTTAGTGAAGCCTTCTATACTATTAAGCGTGATGTCTGGACATCCGCTCTCCTTGATGAGTCTCTGCAATTCGTTTGCATGGGTCTTTTGCCCTGAAGAAAGTTCCCCCCCCCCCCATACTCACAATCGGGAGCTCGAAAGCTGAGGGAGCCTAAAAAGGCTGTGGCGCGCCAGGGGGCTATTCCAGCCGGTGAGTCGGGGAGTTGGGATCTAGCAATCACGACGCAGGTCACCAGATGTTGTGTTTTGGGATCAAGGAGACAGCTTGATTCATGAAGAGGCAACAGGGCAAGGCAGCCTGGTTGGTGTTTATTAGGAATAACAGGACAAAGACATTCCAGCAAGAGTATGCAATCTATTCTTATTGGTTACCTGCGATAACATAAAGTTACTTAATTGGCTAAATATCAGCATGTCTGCCTCGTGCACACCTTGCTAATTGGAAGAAAGCTGCGTGCTAGCTGAATGATTACGTGCCATCCCTGGGCATAGTGGGGAGGGCCAAAAGCCCCTAACTGGGGCCTCTCAGTTACAGCGTGAAAAACAGATGAGGTAAGGAGAACGATCACCCACGATTTATGACCATGGTGTGCCAATGAGTCACAGCGATCGTGCTGTGAAACTCCCCACATTAACAGTCTTGGACATGAAGAAAGCATCAGGTTGTGTATGTTCTACAGCAAAGCAAAGATTACAACCATAAATCCTATACCATACCTGTCAACCCGTGGCTCTGGAAAAACAGGACCTGTGCACATCGCTTGTGCGCAGGTCGCGTTCCACGCATGCGTGGAAAGGTTTTACCCCTTCCACACATGCGCGGAAGCGCTACGCCACTTGCGCAGCCCTTACGCAAGCGACATAGCGCTTCAGCGCATGCGTGGAAGGGGTAAAACCCTTCCGCGCATGCGCAGAAAGCGTTTCCCCCGCTGCCAAATTACGGGGTTTTGGCAGCGGGGGCCGGGTTATGAAGTCAATCGACGTCAATTTACGGGGTAATCCCGGCCAAATCGGGAAGGTTGACAGGTATGTCCTAAACCTGTCGAAAGAAAGGATTGGATAAACCTGGACTATTTCACTTTCTCCCATGTCCAAATGTTTCCATCCTTGCATCCTTTCCTTCTCAGATATCAATTTAGTGAACTGCCTGAAATGTTCCCTCATTTGCCCTGTCCAAATTGAACAGGTGGTTAAGAAGCTTGCCTTGTTAGCTGGAAGGTCGGCAAGTCAGCAGTTCGAGACCTGGGTACTGCATGATGGATTGAGTGTCCATCTGTCCCAGCTCTTGCCAATTTAGCAGATTGAAAGCAAGAAATTGCAAGTAGATAAATAGGGACTTCAGTGGGAAAAGATCTTGCAGACATGAAAGGAGCCTCATTCAGGCATCCCCTGAGCACAGTTTCCCCAGCAAAAATCCTTCCAACCCCGAATAATTTCTGACATGAAATTATTATTATTATTAGTAGTAGTAGTGAAAAAGGTAGCACTAATCCAAGCATAGATAGGACTTTAAAGATAAAGGGACTATGCGTTGGACAGGAAGAGTAGTAGCAACCCTAAATATGGTTGAATACACTTAGACTCAAACCTAGACTTTTAAAAGTTTTCCTTGTCCTGAATGGATGAAATTGGTTAAGCTTCAGTTCCTCTTACATTCAAATTTTGTCATTTGTTCCTTGCACCTCAAATACAAATACAGTATGTGTTTCTGAACGTTAGTACATTCTTTTCAAAGATGAACTGAAATGAAATGCTTCATCTGAAGACAAACCTAAGCAGGGTAGCTGAAAGTGGTCAAAAACCTTCATATCCTTTGTAGAACCATTCCCTTCCTGAACTGTAAGCCAAAAAATATGGAGCTTTGATCTGAATGTGGATGCCATCTAGAGGTCTAATGGAGGATCACAAGCCTGGCTTTTTCTAGTTTTTGTTTTCTGGAATGTCTTCCTCAAAAGAGTGCTCTTTTTAAATGTATATTTCAGCTGGAGGCTCTTCCTCCTTGGGAGACCCCGTGGCTAAGTAGTTGCTTGGACCCTCTTGCTGGGTGTTTCTCCAATTCTCATCTCCTTGAGGTTCTTCTACCCTGGACTGGAGTTCCTGGAGCTTTGGTTTGTTTGCAGTTTGTAGTTGCTAGACACTTTTGTAGCATAATAAACTAAATACGTCAATGCTAGGAGTGCACAGATATCAGACTTGTCACATTCACTTTACTGTTTTTCTCTGAAACCCCAAGATCTACATACCAAGTAAAAGGCACACCCCTAAAATAAAACAATGAAAGAATTCAAGAAGAGGGTGGTCTGAGCACATTGTGGAATTTGTTTCCAGCATTAGAAACTAGCAAGGATACCTGGACTTCGACCCGGGTGGTCTGGGGGGGGGGGGGTTGGGTGAGCTACAGGGGTGTTTGTGGCTCCCCCCCACTCTGCTCCTGGTGTCCTGTGTGCCTTTCGCTGCCACTGTGGCCGGGTGTGGGTGGTTTCCCCACGGGCCTGAACATGGTTGCGGCCAGTGTGGTTTGGGCTGGAGCTGGGGCAGCGCACACATCCCTTCCTCTCTCTGTGTCTCTGTCTGTCTCTCTCTTTCTGTTTCACTCTATCTGTGTTTCTCTCTCTCTGTCAGTCACAGTCACAGTCACAGACACACACACACACAGAGAGAGAGATGGGGGGGAGTGGGACTTACAGGATCGGCTCCAGAGGTGTTTGAAGGCCTGTCGGACATATACGTTACATCTCTTCCTTATAGGTTACTAGCATATTTGTGCCCGGCCAGCCGGGCAGTTTTTATTTGTGTGGGGGTTTTTTTTTTGTTAAGGTTGGTTTGGGTGGGCATGTTTTGCATTTGTGGTTTGTGACTTTTTTGATCTATTTTATTAGATTTATTTGTGATTTGGATTTATTTCTTATTTTTCTGACTTGTTTTTACTCTTGTGGCCTCTAGGTGGGGCTGTTAGTAATAGTGTTGGATTCTCTTTATGTTTGACTTGTTTTTTCTCTCCCGGCCTCTAGGTGGGGCTTTTCTGGTAAGTAGTCTTTGTTTCTTCACTTCTGTTCTGGAGTCGTGGAGGGAGGACATGCTGGTGAGTTATTTGGTTTTTTTTAATCTGGGTTTTGTTTTTTGTTTTGTTTTTTGTGTTGGACTGGTAGGTGTTTCTGTTTCTTCTTTTGTGTTTTTTTTGGGTTTTAGATGTGTTTAATTGTTTTGTTTATTTCTGGTTGTTTTTTATGTTTCTGATTTCTTTTGTGATTATTTGTTTAATTTGTGGTATTTTTGATGTCTGAGTTAGGTATTTTTGTGTTGTAGTTAGGTGTTTTTTGTGCTTTCATTGTATGTTGGGTGTTTTTGTTTGTGGATTTTGTTGTTTATTGTTTTGTTGGTTAATGTGTTTATTTATTTGTGTTTTATTATTTTTGGTGTTTGGCATTTTGGGTAAATGTTTGGTTTTGTTGTTGGTGTGTATTTTTGCGTAAAGAACGGGCTGCCTGTCAGTTCCTCTTCTCCCCATTGCTGCTTCGAATTTTGGTTTTGATGCAGCAATGGGGAAAAGGAGGAGCCGGCAGTCAGCTGGCTCTTCCCCTGGGAAGGCTTGTTAGGTAGGTCGGGGGAAAAAGAGGCAGAGAAGAGCTATCTGCCTGATGATGGTTCTCTCCTCTCTGTCTCCTTTTTCTCCCGGCTTACCTAACTGGAGATCGGCCGGCAGCGATCCGTAAGGGGTGGTGCTCTTCCTTGCGGATTGCTGGCTGCTGCTTTTGTATTACCTCCGTCGGAAGTACAAATGTAGCAGCCAGTCATCCACCAGGGAGGGTGCTTCCCCTGATGAACTGCTGCCTGCTGTTGTTTTTTTTCCACCCCGGCTCAACTTACCTTGAGGCCGGCGGTGGTCTTGCCATGTCTTCGGTGGGGTAGCGGGGAGGAGAGGGAGTCCCTTTTCTCCCTGTTGCTCTGGGAAAGAAGGCCGGTGGTGGTCTCACCATGGTTGTTTGTGTGTGTTTGTTTGCAAGGCTGTGAGGTGCTGCGTCCGGCTGTGGTGGACTTGTGCTCCCGTTGCGGGAGGCCGGCGTGTTTTTATTTTATTTTTTGCATGCCGGCTTTTTCTGCGTTCTGTGCGCTTGCGCCCTTCAGCCTGACTGGCTGAAGAGTTCATGACACGTAGGATGCTGTGAGTTGGAGTTTTGTTTGTTTTGTTTGCATTTGTGTGACTTTTTTTTCTGTGGCTCAATTTAAATTGGGTGCGCCACAGTTCCCAATGTTCTTTTTGCTCGTGCCTCTCAGCCTGATTGGCTGAGGCACGTCGCGGCACAGAGGAGATTGGGAATTGAAGTTGTTTCCCTTTGTTTGTGTTCGTGGGGCTGCTGCCCTACTGGCGATGACCAAAACCCCATGGCGCTGAGAAGGCAGGGGTTACGGTGAGTGCAGAAGGCTAGGTTGGGAATGGTTGGGCCTGGTGCAGGAGCCTTTGAACGAACCCAACGGTTAAGGCCTCTTTTTATTGGTATAGAAGATTATTATCTCAAGAATTCCAGGAACTTTCCCTATCAGTCATTCACTCTCAACCAATCACAGTCCAACATGCAAATCAGCTCTTTCCAACATTCTATTTCCAAGCCTTGTTGTTAAACTGCCATTTTTCTCCCAAGGCACCTTGGGAGTTGTAGTTCTCATGCCTTTTCCCATTTTGTGGGGCACAGGACCCACTCTCGGCCTCCAGACCCTTGCGGGGCGGATCTCAGGGCATTAGGTAAGTGTGTACGAAGCATTACAGGATAGGCTTCAGGGGTGTGGGAGCCTTTCCCAGACACATACCTTACATCTCTTCCTTATAGGTTAAGATAAGCTGTTAGGGTTACAGTGGCTTAGTGGTTAAGATTTGAGCTTGACGACGGGAAGGTCAGCAGTTCAAGACCAGAGTGCTGCACAATGGAATGAGCGCTCATCATCTGGTACCACTTTGGCAGAAAAAGTAACAGCATTCCATGCACTCCGGCCTCTAGTCTAGACATACCTGCCACATGTCCACGGAAACATCTGTAGATGCAGATAACACTGGCTCTTCGGCTGTAAACAGAGATGAGCACTACCCCCTAGAATTAGACACAACTGGCTTTAGAGCAAGGGATACATTAGAATTGAATCATATCCAAATTTCTAATACTGAATTGTATTCTCACACACAAAGGTCCACTCCTGGTTATTACCAACTTTGCTTGTCTCAGTTTAGGTGGAAAGAAGTTGCTGTTATTTTTGTTGAGCAATTAGGAGTCACATTTTTCATGACCTACTGCAAATCTCACAGTGACCAACCAGTAACATTTTCTTAGCCTGCTTTCTGCCCACCATTGATCTTGTGGAAGAGAAAGTAGGTTGAGGATCGATTTAGATTCTTCAAGGCCAGAAATTACCTTATTCTTGGGGATGCGCTGGGAATGAGCAGCTTGTTCATTCATTTTGAATCTGCATGTGCTCTTAAGCAGAGCTGCTGCTGAGGAGAGCCAAACAAAGGAAGTGAGCACTGGTAAGTTTTGCAGTTGGAGTAGAGCTGCTTTAGAGGCCTCTACTAATTTAAATTGATAATTGAAACTGCTGAGAGCCACCTCTGTTCAAACAGAGGAAGCAGTTTGAAGCTTCCAGAAGCAGGGGGGCAGGGCCACACCAGGTCCTTCCCTGAACTGTGACTCATAGGGGCAGAGCCACACTAGCCTTTAAAAGCTCTGAGCTCTTTCAGGGTCAGCCATTTTGAATCTGCATGTGCTCTTAAGCAGAGCTGCTGCTGAGGAGAGCCAAACAAAGGAAGTGAGCACTGGTAAGTTTTGCAGTTGGAGTAGAGCTGCTTTAGAGGCCTCTACTAATTTAAATTGATAATTGAAACTGCTGAGAGCCACCTCTGTTCAAACAGAGGAAGCAGTTTGAAGCTTCCAGAAGCAGGGGGCAGGGCCACACCAGGTCCTTCCCTGAACTGTGACTCATAGGGGCGGAGCCACACTAGCCTTGAAAAGCTCTGAGCTCTTTCAGGGTCAGCCATTTTGAATCTGCATGTGCTCTTAAGCAGAGCTGCTGCTGAGGAGAACCAAACAAAGGAAGTGAGCACTGGTAAGTTTTGCAGTTGGAGTAGAGCTGCTTTAGAGGCCTCTACTAATTTAAATTGATAATTGAAACTGCTGAGAGCCACCTCTGTTCAAACAGAGGAAGCAGTTTGAAGCTTCCAGAAGCAGGGGGGCAGGGCCACACCAGGTCCTTCCCTGAACTGTGACTCATAGGGGCGGAGCCACACTAGCCTTGAAAAGCTCTGAGCTCTTTCAGGGTCAGCCATTTTGAATCTGCATGTGCTCTTAAGCAGAGCTGCTGCTGAGGAGAGCCAAACAAAGGAACTGAGCACTGGTAAGTTTTGCAGTTGGAGTAGAGCTGCTTTAGAGGCCTCTACTAATTTAAATTGATAATTGAAACTGCTGAGAGCCACCTCTGTTCAAACAGAGGAAGCAGTTTGAAGCTTCCAGAAGCAGGGGGGCAGGGCCACACCAGGTCCTTCCCTGAACTGTGACTCATAGGGGCGGAGCCACACTAGCCTTGAAAAGCTCTGAGCTCTTTCAGGGTCAGCCATTTTGAATCTGCATGTGCTCTTAAGCAGAGCTGCTGCTGAGGAGAGCCAAACAAAGGAAGTGAGCACTGGTAAGTTTTGCAGTTGGAGTAGAGCTGCTTTAGAGGCCTCTACTAATTTAAATTGATAATTGAAACTGCTGAGAGCCACCTTTGTTCAAACAGAGGAAGCAGTTTGAAGCTTCCAGAAGCAGGGGGGCAGGGCCACACCAGGTCCTTCCCTGAACTGTGACTCATAGGGGCGGAGCCACACTAGCCTTGAAAAGCTCTGAGCTCTTTCAGGGTCAGCCATTTTGAATCTGCATGTGCTCTTAAGCAGAGCTGCTGCTGAGGAGAGCCAAACAAAGGAAGTGAGCACTGGTAAGTTTTGCAGTTGGAGTAGAGCTGCTTTAGAGGCCCGCGCGCCTAACGGCGCGCGAGATTACAAACTAGGAACAAAAAAAATATAGTCTTACTAGGTAGAAAGGTAGTAAACGTGTACATTTTTGAGGCCCAGAATACTGCACTTGTTAAAATGGATTCTGAGGGAACAGCTGTAGTTACCTGCAATTCTTGTGCCATGTTTGTGTTCTTGCCAAAGCATATGGAGAACTACACTTGCAGCAAGTGCAAGCTGGTTGCACTACTAGAAGAGAAGGTCCAGCAGCTAGAGGCCCGCATATCTAACCACCAACAAATTAAGGAGCTTGAGCTGTTCTTGGACAGAGCGGAGCAGACTATGCTGGACAAAGAAGTGACAGGGTACAGTTCTGAGGGAGAAGGTCCTTCACTAACTCAGGAGGGAGATGGTTGGAGGAATGTGACTCAAAGGAGGAGAAGAGTAGGGGATCACTCTGAGAGTCTGAAATTACAGAATAAATTTGAGGCTCTTTCCCTTATCACACCTGATGAGGAACACACAGAGGAACAACTGGTTCCACCTGATGATCTCTCCTTCATCACACTTGATGAGATCCAGGAAGATGAACAACAGGAACAAACTGAGGTTCTCTCCCTTAATATGGTTGATGAGGTGCATGTAGATGAACAGATTGCAGGAGAGAGGCTCCTTGTACTAGGCGATTCAATAATTAGAAATACAGAGAAATGGATTTGTGATGCACATGATAACCGTATGGTGACTTGCCTGCCAGGTGCAAAAGTTGCAGACATCACAAGAAATCTAGATAGATTGTTAGAGAGAACTGGGAACGAGCCAGTTGTCATGGTACACGTTGGTACTAATGATGTTGGGAAGGCCAAGCGGTCTGTCCTGGAAGCCAAATTTAGGTTGTTAGGAAGAAGATTGAAGTCCCGGAATTCCAAGGTAGCATTTTCAGAAGTGCTGCCTGTCCCTCGCGCAGGACCTACCAGGCAGGCAGAGCTCAGAAGCCTCAATGCGTGGATGAGGCGGTGGTGTCGAGAGGAGGGCTTCAGATTTGTCAGGAACTGGAGAACATTTTGGGACAAGCCAAATCTGTTCAGGAGGGATGGGTTGCATTTAAACCATGATGGGACCAGATTGCTGGCACTCAACATCAAAAAGGCTGCAGAGCAGCTTTTAAACTGATAACTGGGGGAAAGCCGACAGGAGCTGGGCAGCATCCGGTTCGGGAAAGTGTGTACTTGAGTAGTGAGGAGGATGCAAAAATTACTGAGCAGAGCAAGGAGCTAGTCACCAGCACTCTAGCAGAAGGATGCAAGAGGCAGTCTAACAATGCAACTGGACTCAAAAGACTGTATCAGGAAAGCATATATAAATGCTTGTATACAAATGCCAGAAGCCTCCATAACAAAATAGGGGAGCTGGAATACTTAGCAATAGATAAAAATATTGATATTATTGGTATCACTGAAACCTGGTGGACGGATGATAACCAATGGGATACAGTTATCCCAGGCTACAAACTGTACAGGAAGGATAGGAAGGGGCAAACAGGAGGTGGTGTAGCCTTGTATGTCAAAGAAGTGATAAAATCGTATCAATTGGAATATCTAGGTGATTTGGAGTCACCATTAGAAGCTCTGTGGGTAAGAGTACCAGGCCACAAGGATGGTCTAACAGTAGGCATATACTATCGGCCTCCGACCCAAACTCTTGAGGGAGACTGGCAGTTGGAGAATGTTGTAAAGGAGGCATCCAGGAAGGGAAGCCTGGTTATAATGGGGGACTTCAATTACCCTCACATAGACTGGGTGAACTGTTGTTCAGCACATGATAAAGAGATAAAGTTCCTAGATATGCTCAATGATTGTTCCCTGGGACAGATGGTTGAAGACCCAACTAGAGGTACAAGAATCCTTGACTTGATCCTGAGTAATACTCAGGATCTGGTGCAAGATGTTAATGTGACTGATCCAATAGGGAACAGTGACCACAACTCAATTATGTTTAACTTGATCATAGACCGCAAGTCACTGATAAAATCTAACACAGAGACCTTAAATTTTCAAAAAGGAAATTTCCCAAAGATGAGGAAACTAGTAAAAAAGAAACTGAAAGGGAAAATTGAGAGAGTCCAAACACTCCAAGAGGCATGGAGGCTGTTTACAAAAACAATAACAGAGGCTCAATTGGAATGCATACCCAAAAGGAAAAAGGGCACTGCCAGGTCCAAGAGGACTCCGATGTGGCTTACAGGAGCTGTTCGGGAAGTGATCAAGAGCAAGAAAAGCTCATTTAGAAGATGGAAGGCTTGTCCAAATGAGGACAGCAGGCAGAAACATAAATTCTGGCAGAACAAATGCAAGGCAACAATCAGGAAAGCAAAGCAAGACTTTGAGGAGCGTATAGCTAAAAATACTCAGAGAAATAACAAAGACTTCTTTAAGTACATTAGAAGTAAGAACCCAACTAGGAAGGCCATTGGACCATTAGATGACAATGGAAGGCAAGGGGTTATTAAAGAGGAAACAGAGATTGCAGAGAGACTCAATGAATTCTTTGCTTCAGTATTCACTGAAGAAGACAGAGACCACATGCCCAAAACAGAGCCTATCTTCGTAGGGAGGGAAACCGAAGAATTAAGCAAGATAGAAATAACCAGGGAGGAGGTCCTTGCATGTCTTGTTAAGCTAAACACTAACAAATCACCAGGACCAGATGGCATCCATCCACGAGTTCTCAGGGAACTTAAAGATGAAATTGCTGATATCCTAGCCAAAATATATAATCTTTCCCTCAAATCAGGCTTTGTGCCTGATGACTGGAAGGTAGCGAATGTAACACCAATTTTCAAAAAAGGATCCAGGGGTGATCCAGGAAATTACAGGCCTGTCAGTTTGACATGTGTCCCAGGTAAAGTGATGGAAACCATCCTAAAAGATAGAATTAATAGGCACATAGAAGAGAAGGCGCTGCTAAAGGAGAGCCAACATGGCTTTTGCAAGGGCAAATCATGCCTCACTAATCTGTTGGAATTTTTTGAGAGTGTCAACAAGCATGTGGATAAGGGGGATCCAGTTGACATTGTTTATCTGGACTTTCAGAAGGCTTTTGACAAGGTCCCACACCAAAGGCTCTTGAATAAACTTACCAGTCATGGAATAAAGGGACAGGTCTTGTCCTGGATCAGCAACTGGCTAAGGGACAGGAAACAGAGGGTAGCACTAAATGGACACTTCTCCAAGTGGAGGGAAGTAAAGAGTGGGGTCCCCCAAGGTTCAGTACTGGGACCCCTGCTTTTCAACCTCTTCATAAATGATCTAGAGGTAGGAGTAAAAAGCAAGGTAGCCAAATTTGCTGACGACACTAAATTATACAGGGTAGTGAAAACTGTGAGAGATTGTGAAGAGCTCCAGAGGGATCTCTTGACACTGGGGGAGTGGGCAAAACAGTGGCAAATGAGCTTCAACATCAGTAAGTGCAGAGTGATGCATGTTGGGGCAAAAAACCCCAATTACATTTATAAACTGATGGGGTCTGAACTCTCTGCGACAAACCAGGAAAGGGACCTTGGTGTCCTGGTGGACTGCTCAATGAAGGTGTCAACCCAGTGTGCCTCAGCAGTGAAAAAAGCAAACTCAATGTTAGGGATCATTAGGAAGGGTATAGAAAATAAGTCAGCAAGTGTCATTTTGCCTCTTTATAAATCTATGGTGAGGCCCCATCTGGAATATTGTGTACAGTTCTGGTCGCCATACCTCCAGAAGGATATTATGGAGTTGGAGAAAGTACAGAGGAGGGCAACCAGAATGATTAGGGGACTGGAACACCTTCCTTACCATCTGAGGCTGCAACGGTTGGGCCTTTTCACTCTTGAACGACGGCGTCTAAGAGGTGACCTGATTGAAGTTTATAAAATCATGCACGGTGTGGACAAAGTAGATAAGGAAAAACTGTTTTCCCTATCGCACAACACTAGAACTAGGGGACACTCCATGAAACTTTTGGGTACTAGTTCTCAAACAAATAAGAGAAAGTACTTTTTCACCCAGAGGATTACTGGTCTATGGAACTCCCTGCCAGAAGAAGTGGTGACAGCTGTCAGTCTTGACAGCTTTAAGAAAGGATTAGACAAGTTCATGGAGGACAAGGCTATCAATGGCTATAATAATGGCTACCTAAGGACAACCTCCGGGTTGGAGAGATAGGCAGGATATCTCTCAATGCCATTTCCAGGGAATCCTAAGCAGGTGAAGGCATCTGCTTGGGAATACCCTGAAGGAAATGGTGAGCCACTGTGTGAGACAGAATGCTGGACTGGATGGGCTGTGGCCTGTTCCAGCAAGGCTGTTCTTATGTTCTTATGTTCAAGGCCACATAGGCTGACTGGGACACACTGTGAAGAACTGATCTCCCAACCTCTGGCTCCACAGCCAGACAGCTAACTCACAGAGCTATCCAGCAAGCTAACTAGTACATAGGAGCATTAAAACAATAGCAGTGAGATACAATGCCAAGAAGTTGGTAATAAGAACATAAGAACATAAGAACAGCCTTGCTGGAACAGGCCACAGCCCATCCAGTCCAGCATTCTGTCTCACACAGTGGCTCACCATTTCCTTCAGGGTATTCCCAAGGAGATGCCCTCACCTGCTTAGGATTCCCTGGAAATGGCATTGAGAGATATCCTGCCTATCTCTCCAACCCGGAGGTTGTCCTTAGGTAGCCATAATTATAGCCATTGATAGCCTTGTCCTCCATGAACTTGTCTAATCCTTTCTTAAAGCTGTCAAGACTGACAGCTGTCACCACTTCTTCTGGCAGGGAGTTCCATAGACCAGTAATCCTCTGGGTGAAAAAGTACTTTCTCTTATTTGTTTGAGAACTAGTACCCAAAAGTTTCATGGAGTGTCCCCTAGTTCTAGTGTTGTGCGATAGGGAAAACAGTTTTTCCTTATCTACCTTGTCCACACCGTGCATGATTTTATAAACTTCAATCAGGTCACCTCTTAGACGCCGTCGTTCAAGAGTGAAAAGGCCCAACCGTCGCAGCCTCAGATGGTAAGGAAGGTGTTCCAGTCCCCTAATCATTCTGGTTGCCCTCCTCTGTACTTTCTCCAACTCCATAATATCCTTCTGGAGGTATGGCGACCAGAACTGTACACAATATTCCAGATGGGGCCTCACCATAATGATTGTGAAATAGGTATGTTCTGGATTAGGGGTGACCAACCTATGGCCCACAGGTTGGCCCCAGCCCGTGACACCATTTCATGTGGCTTGTTGCCATCCCTTGCCACTACTAGAAACGGAAGCCATAAAATGTGCATGTGCATGTGTAAACATGCCTGTGCCTGCCATAAACTCTGCCATAAATGCATTCATGGATGTTGTAAATGCATTTATGGCAGCTGTGGATGTGTTTTATGGCAGTGTTTACAGTGGGAGGAACCACATGACCAGCCCACTCAGCTGTCCAGAGAGCATGGTCCAGCCCACAGTGTGAAAAGGTTGGGAACCCCCGTTCTGGATAATCTGGTGTGTGTTCTGAAAATGATTAGATCGAACTATCCCTATGCACAGAATAAGCAACAGCTGTAATGCTACACATACTTTTCCTGGAAAACTGGACACTGTCTGGACTTATTTCTGGATAAATACTGTCACGGAACCACCTTTGGAGAAAAGTGATACTGAGTTTAATTTATAAGAACATAAATGAATTGCAAGGCTTATTCCAGAATCTGATGCCTCCTTCAATATATAAGAAGTGTGTGGTTTAAATAATGCAATTCCATTCTTCCAGAATTGGTGAAGGTAAGGTAGGAAGGTGTGTGTGTAGTGGGAGTGGGGGGCGGGGGGGGCGCAGCCTGGCCAATCAACTTTGCATTTTGGTGTACAGGTCCCAGAATTCAACAACTGCTGGTATGATGGCTTGTAGCGTTCCTGCTGCTGAAGTCACTACTCTCTGATTACGTAGTATGCAACGCATTGCATGTTGAAGAGCTGCTAGCTTCAGGCTTAAAGATTTTTTTAAAAAGCCCATGGTAGTACAAAGCAAGATATTTTAAAACAGAACAAGCTGCTTCAGCTGACAGGTCAAATTTATGTCTGCAGTACTGTATGTGTGCCCGTTTGTGTCAAATAAATGCTGACAAGATCTACTTTGTACATTCTCCAACGTTGGTGTTTTGTTCTGTTTTTTGCCTCTTTTTGCTAGCAGAGGATCTGCAAGGGGTGACTAATCTCTGCTGATCATCTGAACACGGATGTTACCTCCCCACCACCAATTCATTTGAAATCAAGGTCTAGGCAACTTCATTCATAAAAAAATGCATTTTGAGGAAGATAGGTTGCACAAATACTCAAGGGTTGTGTTTAGTGAAGAAGTTGCCAATACTCTGTGTTAAGAGATATAGTTGATCAGGGTAGAACTCAGAAAAATTGCTCTTTTGGATTGCAAATCATAGACACCCCCATTGCTAGCATGGCCAAATGGCCATCCAGGCTGAAGAGATGGGTTCTCTTAGATGTAGTCCCTTTAAAAAAACAATTTTCCAAGCTCTAAACATGGAGAATCAATGAATTATTCAATCAATCAATCAATATTTATTTATTTAATATGACACCCATCTGGGAAGAATTATTTGTATTCTAGGTGGCAGAAAACATCAAAGAAATGGCAAACAGATGAACAGTTTAAAAATGAAAATTACAAATATAACGAACTCCTCATCAAAGGGTTACTGCCAATATTATAGGTAAAGGTAAAGATCTCCCTTGCTTAAAAGCCAGTTGTATCTGACTCTAGGGTTCAGTGCTCGTCTCTGTTTATAGTCAAAGAGCTAGCACTGTCTGCATCTGCAGACCTTTCTGTGGATATGTGGCAGAAATGACTAGACACCAGAGTGTATGGAACACTGTTTACCTTCCCACTGAAGTGGTACCTATTTATCTACTTGCAATTTCTTGCTTTCGAACTTCTAGGTTGGCAGGAGTTGGGACTCTGCCGTGTAGTACTTGGGTCTCAAACTGCTGACTTGCCAACCTTCCAGTCATCAAGTTCATCGTTTTAGCCACTAAGCCACCGCAGTCCCCTGCCAATATTCTACCATGTTGTAATACTTGTCCCCCAGACAAAGAAAGGAAGTGTGCAAGGGAAGTGATCATATGTCATTGCATCATACACTTCCTTAATTATATATTGTGAAGTGTGAAGCAAGAACCAGGCACGAGGCTTAAATATAGATTAATCTGTTAACTCCCTACATTTGAATATTTGAAACCTCAAATTATTTCAGCAATTTTATTGAGGATTTCATAGACTTTGAATTGCTCTTCTCACAAGCAAACAGAATACAATTCTCATACATATATTAAGTGATCTGCAGTGTGGAGAGGACTGTGCCGTGCCTTATATCCACATACTTTTTAAAGATGAGGATCTTTGTCAAGATAAAAAAGAAGCATGCAAACTCATACCCTTTACATCCAGTTTATGAAGAAATTTGAACATTTGGTAAGTTTTTATCAAAAAAAAATCAGCCAAACCAAATTCTGACTCCTCTCTGCAAGGCAAGAGTTGGCGGAACGTGCCCCCAAAGCTTCACCCCATCCCATTTTTTTTATTTAAAAAAAGATTGTTTTCAAAAGCTCACCTTGTGCAATCTGATAGCCATGGGATTATTTCTCCCATGTTTCTGAGAGTCCCCACCATCTTTATGAACCTCCACCCCCAAAAAAAGTTTATTTCACGTTACACATGCACACACGCACTGATGGATGGGGAGGGGAAGCAGGACTAGTGTGGGGCAACTGCCCCATATTGTCAAATTTAGGGTACATGCCTCTTCCCAATGGCCTGTCTGCCACTAAAGAACACCGTAAGCCTAACCTTGCCTCCAAGGCAGATTTTCAGTAGGTTGCTGGTAGAGCAGAGGACACATGGTCAGTATACCAGGCCTTTGTGAGGTTAGAGGTTATGAGGTTGTGTGAGAGAGCATGTCCACCCAGGACAATATAAGTATAAGGCAGTAGTGTGTACACAGGGATGGCTTGTCTGCCTGGATCATTGGTAGATGAGGCCTTGCTTGTTGATGGAGAGGTCTAACGGAACTCAGCTCATTACAGAAAGCAAGAGATGCATACACAAATGTGATTTTAAAAGCTGTCGAACTCAGAGGTTTGTGTGTGTGTTAAAACCACTTCTGATTTGTTTGTTTTTTATAGCTGTGACAGTGCTGCTTATCCCTGTGGAAAAAGAGAAAGGATGACAAGTTTTAGTGCAGTAATGTATTCCTGCATTATTTTTGCAGCATAAATTACAAAGTAGTTAGTGGTACATTTTGTGCTTCTTGGTCCAGGTGCCAAAATAACTAGATGGTGGAAAGAAAGTACTCCAGGTTTTTGAGTGCCAGCCCTGGGAGCAAGTTCAACTTACCAAGGTCAAGGCATAAAAATGCATAGCCTCCGAAGAAATCTCACCCCTGCTAGATGGCTTTCCTGTTTGCAACAGAAAGCTCACCCTTGACTAGTGTTTAATTCCCACTATGGCCATTGATAATAAACCACTCAACACAGTGTGAGTGGACAGTGTGATGTCCTTTTCAATGTCCCATCATGCTCCACCTGAAACCTCAACCCCAAAAGCTATAAGGATACGACACCATCCCAGCTGACAGCAAATTGTTTCTAAAGCACCTCTACCTAGTTCTTCATGGAAAACCAGGACACAGTATTGGTTGTCATACATATCCTTCCTGGGTGGTGGGGAATAATCCCTAGGGGAGCAGACTGAATTTTTTAGAATTTTTTCTACCCCTGATAGATGAAAGATAGAAAACCTGCTTTGTCAAGGAGACAGAAACCCAACAGAAGAAAGAGCAGGAACTCCAAGGAGGAATTGACATTCGTTCCAAAGTCAGACAGGAGGCCACAAACGAGTAAAGCAAATACCCCATAGCCAGTGAGAGAATCCCAGGTAGGAGAAGAAGTCTTCTCGAAGCCAGGAAGGGAAACTAAAATAAGGGTTATTGCCATTCCACAGCCTGAGAGGGAACCCCGAAGGGAAGAGGCAGGCATCCCAACACAGGATGGAAAACTCCAAACCAGAACTCCAGAAACTCAAAGTCCAGGGGGAAAGAACCTCAAGGGGATGAGAAGTGGAGAAACACCTAGCAAGAGTGGCTAAGCAACTACTTAGCTAAGGGGTCTCCCAAGGAGGAAGAGCCCTCAGATTATTGGGACTAGATATATAAAGGGTACCCCTGGTAAGGAGTCTGGGGTCTGGTTTTGGGTTTCCAAAGAACCAACTGCAAAGTATGAGTATCAATAACTTCAATGACTCTCCTACCGAGGAGAAATAGAAAGGAGAGAAAGAGGAGAGGAGGAGAAGCAGCAACCCGATGCTCTCCTAAAGCAGATGCTGATGGAGGAAGAGACAGTGCCCACATCAACTCACTAGGAGACAAAGTTGTGCCAGAGAAAGAGCACCAAAAGATCAGTCCTCTGGGTGAAGGGAACTGAATCATTCCAAAGCAGTAGGATTGTCTTTCCTGAGGTGGGGCTGTGTGTTGCATATCTGAATGAGCCAATTAAGAGGCACACTCAAAATAGCAATCCAGAAACACAGAAGACAAAACTCTTCCATTCCATTCCATGACCTGTGTGGTGGTGGTACCTCTGACTCGAGACTGACCTACCCAGGCTCCCTTGCCAACAACAACGTTGATATTGTTTTGGTATCAAACAAAGATTCTCTCTCCCCCCCCCCCCTATGTCCCCAATGTTTTAAAATCCCTTGTACATTGCCTTTGTGCTGCTTGACGTTTCCTTCAGTTCAACTGACAGCACATTTCCTCCTCACTTATAGAATAGGGCTTTGATATTTTTGTATTTATTGAATGTTTTACTCAAAATTTCTGTTTTCCCCAAAGGCTCATTTTTCAGCAAGTGGTCCTGGGAACCTGTTGAAAGGAGAAAATATATCTCAAATACAGACATAGAATAAATCGTAAGCATTGTTTTTGTTTGTGACCTACACTCTAAAATGGAAATTTGTGGAATGCAAAACTGGCCTGTGCCTTCTTTTTAAATTCAGATTTAAAAATAAATCTCTGCTTTTACATATAGCATATGCTTCAGTCTACTAGTTATTGGGGAACATGGGTGGAGCAGTAAAAATATACTCATATCTTGCTTGGAAGCTGTTACCAGTATTTGGTCGTCCTATCTATCTATCTATCTATCTATCTATCTATCTATCTATCTATCTATCTATCTATCTATCTATCTATCTATCTATCTGGGGAACATAGTGAAAAGTAGAGACATCTCACTGCAAACAAAGATCCGCATAGTCAAAGCAATGGTATTTCCGGTGGTAATGTATGGCTGTGAGAGCTGGACCATTAGAAAGGCTGAGTGAAGAAAAATAGATGCCTTTGAGATGTGGTGCTGGAGGAGAGTTTTGAGAGTCCCCTGGACAGCGAGGAGAACAAATAGGTCAATATTAGAAGAGATTAGCCCTGAGTGCTCATTAGAAGGTCAAATAGTAAAGCTGAAGCTGAAGTATTTTGGACATCAAATGAGAAGAGAGGTTTCACTTGAGAAGGCCTTGATGCTGAGGAAGGTGGAGGTCAAAAGAAGAAGGGGCCGGCCAAAGATGAGATGGCTAGATGGTACTGTAGATACAATGGGCACGGGGCTGTGCGGACTAAAGAGGATGGTGGAGGACAGGGGTGCCTGGAGAGCAATGGTCCATGGGGTCACAAAGAGTCGGAATCGACTGTGCGACTGAACAACAACAATCTATCTATCTATCTATCTATCTATCTATCTATCTATCTATCTATCTATCTATCTATCTATCTATCTATCTATCTATCTATCTGTGTGTATCTGCTTAACATTAAACTAGATACTGTACTGTAGGCCTTTCTTCCTCCAAAATACTTACAATGGAAAACACAACAGTGAGTAATTTGCTTCTAATTCCACTAGAGGTCGCACAACATACAATTAGGAAACTAAAAGTACTGTACAGTACTGTATACAGATACTAGGAGAGGAAAAGAACTTGACTTCATGTTACAAACTCATGCAGATCTGATCTGGTCAGAGGACAGTCCTTCCTTTATTTATCATTTCTGTTAAAATATGCAAAAATATGGTCTATTTCAACTGTCCTATAACTTAGTAAAGGTAAAGGTCACCCTTGCTCAGAAGCCAGTCACTCTTTATGAACATATTTCACCTGACTAATCTGCAACTCTCCATGTCCTGTGGATAGAACAAAGCTATTTAAACCTA
This sequence comes from Bradypodion ventrale, assembly GCA_035047345.1. Taxonomy (NCBI): domain Eukaryota; kingdom Metazoa; phylum Chordata; class Lepidosauria; order Squamata; family Chamaeleonidae; genus Bradypodion; species Bradypodion ventrale. Next base: position 163,288,192 of record JAWDJE010000002.1, on the reverse strand, counting down.
CATCCTACCACACACCCTAAACTTCAGAGTCATATACCGACCCCGAGATTTGCAAGAAAGGTTTTGACTCTGAGAAGAGCTTTCTCTGTGGTGGCACCAACTTATGGAACTCTCTACCACTTGAGCTGCACCAGATTCCATCTCTGCCTGCATTTAAAAAACAACTAAAATTGTTTATTTTTAAAAGAGGCTTTTAAGCCAAGGATATACTGCCAATGGCTCAGCAATATGTTGTGGTTAACTTTTCCATCACCAATAGGTGTTTTTGTTGCTGGCATTTTTAAAAATGTGGAGTATTTAATTTAATTTAATTTAATTTAATTTAATTTAATTTAATTTAATTTAATTTTTGCACTTATATGCCACCCACTCAGGGGATATTATTTGTATTCTTTCTGATATTTATAATTTATTCAATTTGTTTAAAATTTATATTGTAAAGATTTGTTTTCTTTTTTAATATGTTGTATGCTGCTCAGGATGGGAAAATATCCCAGATGGTTAGGAAACAAAATAAAATAAATAATGAATAATGGTCCTCCCTTTCTTTGTTCTACCATAAAGTCCAGTATGGATTTTCAGTTCATTTCAAAATTTGTTAACAACCAGTTATTAGAGCGGTCAACATCACAATTTTAACCATTTCTGATTCCTTTGTCAGCCACTCTTTAACTGTTGGTACTTTGATGACCTTACAGTTTTTTGGTATATAAGAGCCTTGCTTAACCCTCCAGTCGTTTCTCAGATTTTAATTCTTCTAAGCCTCAGACACCATATCCAATAGTCAGAGGCTCTTGAAGTTGAAACCCAAAAACCCAATAGATAGAAGCTTGAAAATTGAGAACCACTGGTTTAGAACATCCAGTTTTCTTAGGGCCTTATTTTCTTCTTCTTTATCAATATCTTTTGCCATCAAGTTTTTTTCGTAAGAAGAAGAAGAAAGAAAGAAATCTATGATCCCATTTTCTGGCTCATTGTTCCACTCAATTGCCTCTTACAGCACTGATTTCTTTATACTGATAAACATCTCTTGGATGCTTGAATGCCAGAATTAATTCTGTTTATTTTTCAACTGCTACTAATTCAAAGGCTTTGTTAGAAGAGTCACAGTCATTCGCTTCACTTACCACTACCTGTCTCTTTCGGTCTGTCTTAATGTCAGTCTTTAGTTCCTGAACAGCAGGGGACAAAACAAAGAGGAGTAGAGAAGCAGTCTTTCAGGAAATAAACATATTTTTGGTTGGCCTACATATATCTGTTTGATCCTAGAGAATTTTTTAATGCTTATTTATTTCTTAATTTTGCACTAAACACCCAGGATACATCTCTCTCTTTTTAAGTTAAATTCGAAGGTGGCATGTTATAGCATTTGCTTTTTTTGTCACAAGAAGACCATTCTTCATTTCATGTCATGGCTTTGCAAAACATGAGCCGTGGGCTTATTATTTTGTTTCAACACTCCCAATTTTGAAGAAAAAGAAAAAACCCTCAATGCAGCTATTCCATCTTTTCCTCATTCAAAAAGTTTTCTTGGATAAGAAAAATAAGGCAAAAGTTACAAATTAATGGTGACAATAATCCTGTGAACAAGGCAAAGCAGCTGCAGAGTTAAAATATCATCTGGAAGTACCCCTTGCCCCAGCAGAGGCCAAATTAACTCCTTTTGGCTATATAGAATTAAGAAAAAGTTGACCTATTCTTTAAAGCAGAGGTGCCCAAAATTTTCAGGGCGTGGTCCAGTCACATGGTTGAGTGGGCTGGTCACATGGTTCCTCCTACCAGAAGCAGAAGTAAAATGTGTCCGCACATGTGCAAAATGCTGTGGTGAATACACCCATAGCTGTCATAAACGTGGTTACGACAGCCATGGATCATTTATGGCAGCGTTTTGCGCATACCTGGGCACATTTTACTTCCACTTCCGGGAGCGGTAAGGTTGTCAGGGGCTGGATCTGGCCCATGGGCTGTAGTTTGGGCACCCCTGCTTTAAAGCAAATGCTGGATTGTACAATAACAAACTACTTCATCAGAGCCTGTTCCAATTATCTGATTCTGTGTAAATCCATTACATATTTCTAACCTCTTATACAAATATAAATTAGGAGCAAGGATTATGGAAAAATAACTTGTAGCCTTAAATTATTATCAAAATGCTAGCAAGTAAGTTTGTTGGATAGCTGGTTGGATACTCAGTGACTTGGATGCCAAAGGTTAAGAGTTCAATTCCATGCTGTCTCTTGTAGAAGAATTAGTTTGTGTAGCTGTGGATAAATTTTAGAGGTTCAGAGCAGCCCAGCAACAGAAAATAGAAAACTATTTTTGAGTACTTTGTACCTAGAAACCCTCGAAAGGGTCACCATAAGCTGGAAATGGTTTGATAGCACTTATAAAAGTTTTGTAGAACCCACCAGGATTTACTTCCAAATAAATATTTAGGATTATAGTTCCAACAAGCATCATAATATGGTCGACATGTATTCTAAATATCAATCCCTAGTGCATTTGTGCTTTAATGACCCCTCAAGGATCTTTGCTTTGCCATGGCAAAGGGATTGTGTGGTTAGATGAGGGTATGGACTAAGGAGTGTAGGGCCACCCAAGATAGGCTTGTCATAGTGGAGAAGTCAGACTAAATGTGATCTACTGGAGAAGGAAACAGCGAAGCACTCAATGTCAAAAAAAAAACCACCACAACACCACTATAAAGGCATCTTGACTGTAGCCATGAAATAAAAAGACACTTACTCCTTGGGAGGCAAGGTATGGCAAAAAGTAGAAACATTCTCCTGCTGACAAAAGTCTGCATAGTTAAACCAATGTTTTTTTCAATAGTAATGTATGGCTGTGAGAGCTGGACCATAAGGAAGGCTGAGCGCATATGAATAGACACCTTTGAACTGTGGTGCTGGAGGAGACTCTTGAGAGTCCGCTGGACTGCAAGGAGATAAAATTAGTCAATCTTAAAAGAAATCAAGCCAGCTTCTTGGAAGGGAGCTTAAATACTTGGGCCACCAAACGAGAAAAGAGGACCCACTGGAGAAGCCCCTGATGCTAGGAAAGAGCAAAGGCAACAGGAGAAGAGGGTGGCAGAGGATGAGATGGCTAGATAGTATCATTGATGTGGTGAGTGTGGATCTGACTGGACTCTGAAGGGTGGCAGATGACAGAGAAGCCAGGTGTGATCTGGCCCATAAGTCACAAAGGGTTAGACTCAACTGTGTGACTGAACAATGCAATGTAATCCTAAGCACATTTACTGAAGCACAGACATCTTTATACTCAGCAGAGCCTATACCTAAGCTACTGTGCATATGACAACAGTCTGTGTTCACTTACAAGCTTGCTTTCCCATAAATAATTTATACTATTTCTTGGATGGAAGCAATTTTCACTGATCACAATGGGACTTTCCTCTAAGTAAACATGTACAGAATTGCTGAGTATATCCATGCTTTAATATGTTGCTACCTGTACCATCTGGCATAAAGAAAAGGTAGAAATTAATTCAGTATCAACTGTGAGAAATGCTGGATCTAATCCCATGAAGACTTTGCAATAATAAGAAAAATATATTGTTAGGATACACTGGTTAGTAAGAGTGTCTTAAAATGTCTCCCAACTAGAGCTGCCAAATGGCTCTTCAAAGAAACTTCCAGTATGCTCTTGAGTTTTTAACAGCTGTCAGAAGAGAGATCTTTGACCCTCTATATCCATGGTTTCCAACATGAGGCACATGCCCCACAGGGGAACAATTTAATTTTTATGGGGAGGGGCAATTCAAGAATAGATTAGACCAAGTTAATAGCTTTTTAGGCTTCCACCATGTGAATAGGAGTTCACTTTTTGAATAATAAAAATATGTGTGTTTGTGTGTGTGGGGGGGTTCATCAGGATTTAAAGATGCTTAGATGAGGCATGGCCAAAAAATGGTTAGGAACCACTGCTATATATGTTTGGATAGTAGCAATCTTGCATGCACTAACATTGGTCATCAGTGGGAGGGAGCTTTATAGCCTAATGTGATTGTCCTTTGCTACTAAAATGGTTGGTAAAGTACTTTTCCTGAAAAAAGCCCCCTTTGTTCACCTTCTCTTTCTGTTTGTTTTCCTCGCTGTTGCTTCTTTTGTTAATTGTCCTTCTTCTGACCTCCCAAGAAGAAACAAGCATGGAGGTTCTCTTCATATGTTTCAGAGACTCCAGTAGCAGGGGTACCCGGCATTGCCCAGGTGTAGGACCCAACTTGGTGTGCGGGCCGCCAAGAGGGCACCTAGCCCTTTCTTGGGCAAGGGGGACAGAGCACAGCTGCTGAGCAGGGGGAATGAGGGGTCTGGGGCCTGTGCCATGGGGCAGTAATAGAGGGCGTGCAAGACAGGAAGGGTGGGGGGAAACGTCAGGCTGACTGGCAAGGATCTGGGGAAAGGGTGGGGGGATCACCAAGTGCACAGGGGCTGGCCCCAGTGCACACAACCCTTGCACTCAGTAGCCCCCCCGGCCTTTCCCTGGACCATTGCCAGTCGGCCTGATGCTCCCCATGGCCACACTCCTGCTGGTTTGTGCACCCTCCACCACTGTCCCTTGGCACAGAAATCCAGACCCCTCACACCCCCGATGCTGAGCAGGTGTCTGGCATGGTGGCTCCTATGCCAGTGGCTAGTGGCCGGGGCTTGCAGGGCTCAGTTGGTGTTGGGGGAATGGCAGTTGGGAGTGGCGGCTGGCAGTAGGGGTTGGGCAGCTGGATCCTCCGAAGTCCATCAGAGGCTGTGCTGGCCCCTGCGCTCCCGAGGGTTGGTTGGGTGTAGTGCAGCACCCACGGAAGGCAGCAATGGTTGCCAGTCCTGGTGCTCCCGATGGCTTTGTGAGGCAAGGGAGGCAGCGGTGGCGGGATCACCTGTGGCCGAGCTGCTGCTGCCTCACTCGGCAGCCGAATCTGGCTGGCCAGCATGAGTCGTGTACTCCGCCCAACACACCCGATATCTGGGTTGAGGCATAGCCTTGTGTTGGGGCATGCACAGTGCAGGCCAGCCTCACCTGCTGTGCAATGCCCACTCCATGCAGACCCGCCCTCTGTTGGTGGATTTTCAGGTGGGTGGGGATGCCCCCCACATGACCCCTTTTTGGGGTGAAGGACCATGGGGGCGCTGCCGGTACCCCGCCCTGGCCCAGCCAATCCCTGCAGGTAGGCGGAGGCTCAGTTTCTGGGACAGTGGGTGCCACGGTGTCATGACTCATGACCCTCAAACGGCACGAGACCTTGGTTTTAGCGACATAGATTTTCTGTTTTTCCTTCTGATAATTGTAAGTAAAGATACCATTTCCCTACTTTAAATGCTCCTAGAGTACAGTAATACCTCATACAAAGTCTGCTTCATACAACATCAAATTCATACAACATCACCTAATTTCTTGAAAAAGGTTACCTCATACAAAGTCGCTCGACTTTGTATGAGGCATTCAGTTTTTCCCAGGTTGCATTGTCCCTGGGCAGTATAAAAGACAGGACACATGCGTGCATTGCTCTTGTGGGTTTTGCACAAGGCAAAGAGTGTTTAGGAGTGGTTTTGAGTGTGATTTTGGATTTTTTTAAATTTTTCATCAGAACTTTTAGAAGCATTCCTGGGATTATGACAGCATTCTTCAGGTTCTTGGACAATCAGGGTTGTTTGACATGTTTTTGTAATGTATTTAGCCTTTAGACAATGTTTTTTAAAAGTTCTGTCAGTTTCCTGTCTGTTTCCTTTACTTTGCCCTGAAGTCTGTGCTGTTACAGTACAATGTATCTCTATGGAAACGATGTTGTACAAGGCATCGCAGCATGGATTTGGACGTTATATGAGGCATCGCGGCTAGGATTTTGCATGCCTCATACAAAGTCCAAATCCGTATAAAGTCCAAACTTGTGGAACCATGTTTGTACGTTGTATGAGGTATCACTGTATTTTATAATACAAATAGTGCTAGTTTGTATAGGAGGTGTGTGTAGACTGAGATGATCTATCCATGTTTTCTCTGTGTTACTATTATTGTTGTTTTCCACCCCATACTCTGCTAACAAAATTCCCTGTGATGACATTGTACACCCCCCCACCCCCATGGTGTTGGGCTTCAAGGAAAATGTCTTAGTAAGCTTGATGCAGTGTATCAGGTGGTAAAGGTTTCAGAACCAGCACCTGGAGTCAAGAAGCTGAGCCATGGTCTAGTTTTCCCTATAAAGTGGTGAAGGGAAAAGCCTTAAGGGTGGTGGAAAGAAGGTGAAAGTGAAGGAATAAGGAGCTGACACGAATCTTCAGATGGGGCAGGAAACAGGGTATGTTAGATAGTTTTCTTTATGTTTGGGGAAAGAGTAATGTTTTGTCTCGGGTATATTTTTTGTATATATAAAAATAAATGAAACTCCATTACTATATTGCCTGTTTTTACTGTAGTTTTCCACTTGTTTTGTTTATACACATTAGTGGCTGAGGCAGGATACCCTATAGTCCAGCATCAAATTGTGGCAACATTACTCTCTCACTTTACAGGTAACACCAGTTATGCATTAAAAAAGTAGGAAAAGCAGAAAACAGTATGTAAATATATCTTGTCAGAGAATAATGATTCTGAAAAGATTTGTTCACAATGACAGGTAAACACACATTTGTTACATGGTTCTCTCTGAAAGAAAATTTACAACTGAAGTTTAGCAGCCCAAGTGTTTCTTGCCATGATAAAGCAGCAGTGGGAGTAAGGCCATCTGCTTAATCTCTTTGTGTCAGGCTTTTATTAAAGACCCAGGAGCACAGGCTAGTCCAGAGATTTCAACCTTTCTTTACAGTTTTTGGTATCCACCCTTATGTTTGGGAATACAACATGGAAAAAGTGGCTGCTTTGGGCAACATCTCTCAGTTCTCCGTGGGCGATTCTGGTAGATGTACTCAAAAAAAAGTAACCTTTCCAAGCTGTATTGTTCACCCGGTGACTGGCCGGAGAGGAATATCTGTGGCACCTGGGGCTGCTCAGGCAGGCCCCCCCCCCCCCATGTTATGTATGTACAATGTTGCTTTAAGAAATGTATGAATGTAACCTGACCATAATTACAATGTAGCTCAGCTGTTAAGGAACGCGAGTAAGCTGCCCATAGAGGGCAGCTGCGAGCGTACAACTCACATGGTTCACATTCCCCAAATCAAAGCCGTGGGAACTTTCCCGCACTATCACTACCTGCAGAAGATGGGCGTGACTTGGAACGATGTCACGCCGGTAGCAGCCAATGAGCTACCGTGCAACAAGATTCAAATGTATTGTACTGCTGTATATAATGTGATGTACCTCCTCCATTATCACATGTTCATCCTGATCATCACCCAATAAACCTGCGTTTAGCCCTCACTGCGGCTCCTTCTTTGTCTTCCGTGCAAGACACCAAATTGGCGATGAAGGTGGGATCGATGGCGAATCCCAAGGTGAAGCCTTACCAGTTCGATATCAGCGATCCAGAACAATGGGAGCTGTACGAGTGCCAGTTTCGGCATGCGATGGAAGCTGCGGGCGTCGGCGACGACGCGAAGATGCGCTCCCACTTTCTGACCCAGGTGGGGCCGGCCACGCTGCGTATCCTGATGAACCTGGTGGCCCCCCAGAAGGTGGACGTGGTGCCCATCGACCGCATCCTGGAGTTACTGGGCGAACATTTCCAGCCCCCCGTGTCGATTTTCCCGGCCAGGGTCGCGTTCCACAGGCGAGACCAGCGGCTGGGAGAGTCCGTGTCCACCTACGCGGCAGCCCTCAGGCTTGCAGCGGTGCACTGCCAGTGGGAAGACCTGGACACGGCCCTCCGAGACCGCATGCTGTGTGGCCTGAGGGACGAGGAGGTCCAGAGGAAATTGATGACCTGCGACTATTGCCTCATGTTCAACGAGGTACTGCGGGAGGCCCAAGCAGCCGAGGCGGCCAGGAGCGGGGTCAGAGTGTTCAAGTCCTGAGGGGCCACGTCCGAAAGGGCCAAGTCACCAGTGCAGACGGCCCGGCGGACATTGGCGAAGACGGACTGGCGGGCCCCCAAGTCGCTCGCCGGCACACCAGCGACGTCTGAGGAGTCGTCCACGACGGCAGACTCCTGCTCCAGCGAGGACGACGACGTCCAGAGAATAAAGAAACGCGGGGAGAAGCGACAGACCCGCGAGTGGCAAGACCGCCATTGCGATGGTTGTGGGGTGTCCCACGACCGCACGAGGTGTCCGTTCCGAAAGGCCGAGTGTCATAATTGCGGCCGAAAGGGACACATCGCCAGAGTATGCAGGCGCAGGCGAGCCGAGGACAAGGACACACTAATGGCACTCCAATGGGCCGGACACACCAATGGCCGAGGACACACCAATGGAAGGCGGCCGGCACCAGGAAGGTCTCAGCCAACTACAGCGAGGAAGGCGTGAACCGCGTGGGCCGGGAGCACCGGCGTTTTTTCATAGAGGTACTGTTACAGGGGCTCCCAGTGAGGATGGAGATAGACTCGGGGTCATCCTATTCCATCCTGTCCCAAAAAGAGTTTATGCGCATTCCCCCAGAGAAGCGGCCCAAACTGCGGGCCATGAAGTCACACTTACGGGACATGCAGGGAAATGGGATCCCAGTGTTGGGGGTGGGGAACTTCAAGGTGAAGTTCAAGAATTACTCCGAGAAACTGCCCCTAGTGGTCCTCAAGGGGGGGGAGATGCTGCCTTTTGGGAACGCAGTGGTTTGCTCCCCTGGGAATCGAACTGTCCGGCATTAACGCCATCAAGACTGACCCAATGCGGGACGTGTGCAATGCACACCTGGACGTTTTCAAGAAGGGGCTTGGTACCTACAAGGACCCCCCAGTTTCTTTTGAGCTGGACCCAGAAATCCAGCCCATCCGCCTCAAGCCAAGGAGAGTGCCCTTCGCCCTCAAGGACAAGATCGAAGCGGAACTGGACAAATTGGTGGGGCAGGGGATTTTGGTTCCAGTTGATTCGGCGGAGTGGGAAACGCCGATTGTTACGGCCCTTAAGTCAAATGGCGAGGTCAGGATTTGTGCGGACTACAAATGTACGATCAATAAGGCCATTCGGCCAAATGCATATCCGGTGCCCGTGGTCAGCCACTTACTGGCCACGTTACATGGGGGGAGGTGTTTTGCCAAGCTAGATCTGGCGCAGGCATATCAGCAGCTCTCTGTAACCCCGGCTGCTGCAGCTGCGCAAACGATCGTGACGCACAAGGGGGCATTTAAGGTAACGCGCCTTCAGTTTGGCGTGAATTCGGCCCCCGGAATCTTCCAGTCCCTCGTGGAACGCCTTTTAAAGGGGTTTCCAGGTGTTCTCCCGTATTTTGATGATGTGTTGATAACGGCGGGGAGCGAATTAGAGTTAGCAAAGAGGCTAGACGGGGTCCTCTCAGTGTTCGAGAGGGCGGGACTTCGACTGAGAAGGGACAAATGTGTATTCTTTGCGAGGGAGGTTGAGTTTCTTGGCTTTAAGATAACCCCGGGTGGAATCAAACCCTCTGAGTCCAAGGTTGCGGCCGTGAAAAACGCCCCTCGTCCCACCGCGAAGCCGGAGCTGCAGTCATTTCTAGGGCTCCTAAACTTCTATCACTCCTTCCTGCCTAGGAAGGCATCGGTTGCGGAGCCACTGCATGCGCTTCTAAAAAAGGACGCGGTTTGGCGGTGGGGGGACAGACAGGAGAAAGCGTTCAAGGAGCTTAAGACGCTCCTATCCTCAGATGCTGTCCTGACCCACTTTGATCCAAGGAAACCAGTGGTTTTAGTCTGTGATGCGTCCCCAGTGGGGGTGGGGGCGGTCCTGTGCCACGTGTTGGAGAGCGGGCGGGAAGCCCCGGTAGCGTACTACTCAAGGTCCCTCTCGAAGGCCGAGCGCAATTACGCGCAAACAGATAGGGAGGCCCTGGCCATAATCGCGGGAACGAAGAAGTTCCACGACTTTTTATACGGCCGCGAGTTTACGGTAGTGACAGATCACAAGCCACTTCTCGGGATCTTCACTACCGGCAAACCCACCCCGCAAATTCTATCCCCCAGGATGCTACGTTGGGCCATTTTCCTCAACGCCTACCAGTATAAGCTGGTCTATCGCCCAGGGAAGGAGATCTCCCATGCAGACGCACTGTCCCGGTCTCCCCTCCCTAGTTTAGGGGATCCCACATGCGAGGTAGAGCAGGACCACCAAGTCCTGCTGATCGAGTCCCTCGACTCACCCCCCATCGTCCCGGTCGACCTCGCCAAGGCCACAGCGGCCGACAAGATGCTGGCCCAAGTTAGTTCCTGGGTTAGGAAAGGGTGGCCCACTACTCCCCCCGAGGAACATTTCAAGCCGTTTTTCAGGCGTAGAGTAGAGCTTTCCCTGGAAAGGGGCTGCTTACTCTGGGGCCAGCGGGTAGTTATCCCAGAGAAGCTAAGGACTAAGGTACTGAAGCTGCTGCATACCAGTCACCCGGGAATAGTGCGCTCCAAGGCTCTGGCCAGGAGTTTCTTTTGGTGGCCCCAGATAGACGCGGACATAGAACGCTTAGTGGGCACGTGTGAGAGCTGCCAGAGCTCCCGGCCCGAGGAGTCCCGGCTACCCCATAGGGAATGGGACACGGCCCGCGCGCCATGGTCCCGGATACATGTCGACTTCGCTGGCCCCTTCCACGGGTCCATGTTTCTGATGATAGTCGACTCCTATTCCAAGTGGTTGGAAGTAATTCCCATGAACAGCACCTCCTCTGCGGCGACCATTAAACAGTTGTGCAGGGTTTTTGCCTGCTTCGGCCTGCCAGACGTCCTTGTTAGCGATAACGCTAGTACCTTCACATCTGCGGAGTTCAAGACGTTTATTGAGAGAAACGCCATCAGACACATTACCGCTGCCCCGTTTTACCCCGCCACAAACGGTCAAGTAGAGCGCCAAGTGCGCACTATGAAAGACGCACTGCGGCGCATGGGTCCCGGTGAGTTGAACCTTCACCTGTGTCAGTTCCTCATCTGCTACAGGACAACCCCCCTAGCTTCAGGACTTTCGCCAGCCGAACTCCTCATGAGGAGGCGTCCGGTAACACTGTTTGACCGGATGGCTCCGTCCAGGGTGGAGGATGAAGGGAGAAATATAAATATAGGGGTAGAGAGCTACAAAAGTTTTTCGGTAGGGGACCCGGTTCACTGCAGGAACTACACGGCCTCGGGGCCAGCGTGGGTACCAGGGACGATCATTGAGCAGACGGGGCCAGTATCCTATAGGGTCGAGACTAGCTCGGGTCTACTCTGGAGAAGGCATGCTGACCAACTCAGAAGGCGAGTCACCAGTGAAGGGGAATCAGCGTTAGGGTCCTCCCCCACCCACATTACCCAAGGGGGAGACACGGCGGCATCCGTGGGTACAAATGCATACCCTGGGTTCTCAGCCACAGAGGAGGATACTTTGGAAGAGAGGGATGAGTTTGATTATGATTTGCAGTACCAGGGGGGTGTCGCGGAGTGGTCCCCCACCCATCCTAGCGAGAAGAGGGGTTTCAGTTCAGCCCCTGGTACCGCCAGTCCCCCCAGCCCTTTTGTTTTAGAATATATCATAGCTCCAGCCCCCCGGAGACAGACACCCACGAGACAGGCAGCAGGGGGGAATTCGCCTGCCTCATCCTCTAGAATCCCCAGGCAGACAACAGGGGGTGGTGAGACCACGAGGGCCTCCTCGTCGGTCCCGAGATTCGTACTGGGGGGGGGGGGCAAGCTCCTCAAGCGGTAGGCGGGGTTCACGTCCCAACTGTTCATTCCATTCCTGTCCCCCAATGCAAGGTTGTCGCAGAGTCCCCACCGAGCCACTAATGAGTCCCCCCTTTCCGTTGCAGGACGGGACTCCGCGGAACCAGGAGCCCCCGGCTCCCCTGTGTTAAGTCAAGCGGCCGCACGCCCCAGGCGCATGTGCGGCAAGCCACAATGGTTGAGGGACTTCGTCCCATCCTAGGGGGGAGGAGTGTTATGTATGTACAATGTTGCTTTAAGAAATGTATGAATGTAACCTGACCATAATTACAATGTAGCTCAGCTGTTAAGGAACGCGAGTAAGCTGCCCATAGAGGGCAGCTGCGAGCATACAACTCACATGGTTCACATTCCCCAAATCACCGGCAGCCGCGGGAACTTTCCCGCACTATCACTACCTGCAGAAGATGGGCGTGACTTGGAACGACATCACGCCGGTAGCAGCCAATGAGCTACCGTGCAACAAGATTCAAATGTCTTGTACTGCTGTATATAATGTGATGTACCTCCGCCATTACCACATGTTCATCCTGATCATCACCCAATAAACCTGCGTTTAGCCCTCACTGCGGCTCCTTCTTTGTCTTCCGTGCAAGACACCAAACCCCCCCAATGCCGCTGAAGCCAGCTTGCTCACCTGGCGACTAGCCAGAGAGGAACACCTGCGGCCGGTGTATGGGGCGTAGAGGCCCTGCAGCGATGGACGCTGGGACCCAACACCACTGCTATCCTGGGCCCTGCCCGTAGCCAGGACTTAAGAGGCTGTAGAGGCGGCAGGACTCTCGCCTCCTCTTCCAGTCTTGTTGTGTATTGATTGTTGTGTATTGATTGTCTCTCCTGCTGATGGGGTGGAGAGGCCCCACAAGGACGGACGCCGGGACCTAACACCACCGCCGGTGCCCTGGGCCCCGCCCGCGGCCAGGACTTAAGAGGCCATAGAGGCGGCAGGACTTTATTTATCTGGAGCTGAAGTGTGATATGTGAGATATCTTTGTATTATTGAGAGGTTATTGTATTACTGGGATGTTATTGTGTTACTGAAATGTTACTGTATTTCTGAGATGTTACTGTATCCTATTGTATTTTTGCTGAGTGTATCTCTGAGTCACATTTTTGTTGAGTAGGGCGGCACATAGAGCTAATAAATGAAATGAAATGTATTGAGGAATGAGTCTGAAATCCATGCACATAAAGTCAAGCCATATGGTTACAGTGGGTAGAGTGGACTAGGATTCTGGAGACATGGGTTCAAATCCCTATTTGGCCATAGAGATTTGCTGGTAAACCACACCTTGAATATTTCATATACCTTTAACACCCTTCTAAGGTTGTAGTGACTTGGAATTTTTCCTTGTGTTGACATTGAGCCAATTGGGGGGGAAAATAAAAATATAGAAGCATGATTGTTTGGGGGGAAAGAGCTAAAAAGACATTCTAACTGAAATATATGTGCACCTGTGAGAACTGAAGAAGGAGGGAACTGCCTAAAGGAATTTTCAGAAGATTTGTTAATTTTTATGACAGACTAAAATAGAAGTCTTTCAAATATTGCAGCTTGTAGCCTGCTCCTGGTTTACTAGATAGCCGTACTGTGCTTGCCAGGGGGGGGGGGGGAATGAGATCAGCTGAGATCTCACAAAGAAGGATTTCCATCATCCCCTATGGTCTAAGAACCAAGCTGCGCAGTATGCCCTTTTGCAGAAGCATTGTAATCTGAAACCATTGACAATATGCCAAAAGTTTACAAACACCAGACCTCTGTGTTGTTCATGAATAATGAGAGGAAAACAGGTCAACAACTGGCAGCCATTGCTCCTGCTACTCTGAGCGCAAGGGGAAGGTAGAGTGTTTCAGGTGGAAGATGCTGGGCCATCACTACCTGACTGAGCTTGTTATTGGGTGTTCACATCCATAGATAGCACCATATGAGATTTTCTGCATCAGCTTGGCGCCATGAAGCAACTAATCCTGTTGCAAACAAAGGGCTGACTATATGTTACTAATAATTAGTTATTAAACTGAAAACACACTAGCTAAAGACATAATCCAGGCAGGCTTTCACGACTGTGAGAGCAGATTGGCAAATGAAGCCTGTGGCCTTCAGGTCTTGAAGGTTACTGCAACACACTAATTCATCCTGTGGGGGAGTAATGTCTCTCTCTGGCTTTTGCAATCTTGTCTCTCAATCCCATCCTCCTCACAGACATGTTTGGCAAGGTGCATAAGAGGATCTTCTTGATTGATTCCATGTTATGGAATTCCATCTTTTGGAAGACCTGTTTGGCCCTCTCTCTCCTATCCTTCAGTTGTCCATGGAGATTATTCTTTTCAGCAACCAAACTGGACAGCTAAAAAAAGAATGTTTTACAATGGGTCACTGTGCTTTTTAGTGTTTTCTTACATGTGGTTTAGAACTGTTTTTATATTATTTTAAAATTAGCCTTCTTTTTCATTGTGTGTGTATCCAGACTGGAAGGTCAGCATTGAGCACCTGTCATCTATCGTTGCTCCTGCCAACCTAGCAGTTCGGACATAAGAAATTGCAGGTAGATAAATTGGTACTGACCTGGCGGGAAAGGTAACAGCGTTCGAGCACTCCAGCGTCTAGTCATGCCTACTGAATGACCATGGAAATGTCTGCAGACACAGTGCTGGTTCTTTGGCTTTAAACCAATGGTTCCCAACATGGGGCCTTTCAATTCCCAGAAGCCTAAATCAAAGCTCATCAGTGCTTTGGGGAATTGACTTAAGCTTCTGGAAACTGAAGTCCCAAAACCAAAGGTTGGGAAACACTGTTTTAAACGGAGATTAGCACCACCATCTAGAGTCTGCCATGACTGGCTTTCGAGCAAGTGTGTAGTACTGGATTGAGTGATGGCCCAAGACTCAGGAGATGCAAGTATGAATCCCTATTTGACCATGGAAACTATTAGGTTGTGTGGTGCTGGTAGAATCACTCCTTAAATATCTCCTTAACTATCCAGAACAATAACTTTTCCAACTTTTCTCTTGCTCTGTGCTAATTTTCATCTTGCCACGCCTGCTCTAATGGCCATACTTGAGAAATGTAATCAAAAATATCTTTGCCAAGTAGTGGTCCGGGGTTTCTGCTTCTTCAATAGCTCTTTAAAAGAAGAAATATCAGCAGATGCAGATTGTCTTGCACTCCTATTAAAGGTACATGAGTCTCTTCTCTTTTAGTGATTTTGGCCACTCGCAGTGATAGTGAACCTTGGCATGCCAGGTGTTCTTGAACTTCAATTCCCAGAAGCCCTGATCATCAGGAGTGCTGACTTGGACTTCTGTGAATTTAAGTCCAAGAACACCTGGAGTGCCAAGGTTCACCATCATGTCCCTATGGAATTGGAAATCAGGAGTAGTGTTGGACTGAGGTCTCACTTTCCTCCCATTCTGCAACAATATGTTAACATGATAGATGCTGTCTTGGTAGATTTCCTTTGCCATTGATCTTTGTCTGGGTAGCTCAGTTTCTCGACAGCTCAATTCCCAGGAGCTGGTTTTGCAAGCCTATGGTTAAACATTACCAGGCACTCCTCCTGAGCCGCATAGAAGACGGGGCTTGATTTGTACGCTCATGTAGTCACACCTGTTCAATGTCAAGGCCTGAAAATGTGGCAGACTCAAAACAGGGAAAAGTTAACATGAAACAGGCTTGAAGAGAAAAAAAATCCTAGAAGGATGGAAGACGACACTCTTAAGGGATGAGCTCCCTGATTTTCTAAAGAGAAAGTGATGAAAGAAACAGGAAGTCTGCACAGGAAAGAGATCTCTCGATGAGCTGGGACAAGTTTGTTAAATCAAAACATGTTTCAGCATAAATTATTCTTCAAGGTCCCTTTGAATAAGAAATGTCAGCCTGAGGCATTCCTACAGAAGACTTTTATTGTGCAATTGTCCTGCACGTCACATTTCCAGAATTGTATCCACGTAGCATCACCTTCCCATGGTTCTTAACCTGGGCTCAGTCAAACCCCAATCTGGGTTTGATCGAACCCTAGGGGCTCGGTGAGTCAGTCACATGTGGTATCTCAAATTGTCAATCTGTTTTTATGCTCAGCATCACGCCCACATCCCATCTGCAGGTTTGTAGGTAAGGGGAGTGTAACATTTGTGTGAGACACTGCACAGCATGAACTAACCCTTCCACAGGTCCCCTGGAGGCAAAATGTAGATACAAATACTGTTGACCATTGAACAGAGAGAAAACAGAAAGCAACGTTTTGTTAAAGCATGCTTGAGGGATGCCATAATAACCCTTTAAAATCAATGCTACCTATTATCATGGTTGTATACAACATCTTTGTGCAGTGCGAAGACTGGTGAGTCATTCCATTGTTTTAAATCTCTAAGACCCAAGACTGTGATGTTATTCATACCTGTGACTTTATTCATTGACTAAACACAGTGAAAGCCATAGTAGGGTTTTGGGTTGTTGTTTTTTTGGGGTTTTTTTGTAAACAAATTGAACATCTGCCTCATAGATTATACAAAGGTTTCCCTTGCTCGAAAGCCAGTCGTATCCGACTCTAGGGTGCAGTGCTCATCTCTGTTTCTAAGCCGAAGAGCCAGCGCTGTCTGCTTCTGCAGACATTTCCGTGGTCATGTGGCAGGCATGACTAGACACCGGAGCGCACGGAACGCTGTTACCTTCCCACCGAAGTGGTCCCTATTTATCTACTTGCAATTGCTTGCTTTCGAACTGCTAGGTTGGCAGGAGCTGGGATGAAGACGGGAGCTCATTTCCGTCCTGCAGTACTCGGGAATCGAACTGCTGACCTTCCACTTCCCAGTCAGCGTCTTAGCGACTTGAGCCACTGCAGTACCCTGATTATACAAAGACTAGATATTTAAGGGGGTGGGAGGAGGGAGGGTGGAGAAACCCCTCAGAATCCAAGCTAACTAGTGTGTGAATTGGCACCAGATGGAATGGTTAGAATCTAGAGGGTGGCCTGTAAGTCCATACCCAGCCTGTAAGTCCCTACCCATCCTCTCCGTGGGCACATGCCCTGCCCCTCTGCCCAGTAGTCCAATGGAAGCTTCCTCCAGCACCACATCTCAAAGGCGTCAATAATTCTGCACTCAGCCTTCCTTATGTTCCAGCTCTCACACCCAAACATTACTACTGGGAATACCATTGCTTTGACTATGTGGACTTTTGTTGGCAAGGTATTCCTTTGTTGTTGTTGTTCAGTCATACAGTCGAGTCTGACCCTTTGTGACCCCATGGACCACCGCATGCCAGGTTCCTTGGTTATCTGCCATCCTCTGTAATCAGGCCAGATCTACACTCACTACATCAATGATGCCATCTCACCATCTCATCCTCTGCTTTCCCCTTCTCCTTTTGCCTTAGATCTTTCCTAGCACCAGGACCTTCTCTAGTGAGTCCTCTCTTTTCATTGGTGGCCAAAGTACTTGAGCTTCAGCTTCAGTATTTGTCCTTCCAAGGAACAGTCAGGGTTGATTTCCTTAAGGTTGATTAATTTGATCTCTTTGCAGTCCAGGGGACTCTTAAGAGTCTTCTCCAGCACCACAGTTTGAAGGCATCTATTCTTCTGCATTCAGCCTTCCTTATGGCCCAGCTCTCACAACCATACATTACTGCTGGGAATACTATTGCTTTGACTATGTGGACTTTTGTTAACAGGGTGATGTCTCTACTTTTTATTATGTTCCCTAGGTTTCTCATGGCTCCAATCAGAGTGGACTGGAGGGCTCTCTACTTGTACCATCTGCTAGATTGGCTCGTCTCTCTAGCACAAGAAGGAAGGCCATCTCTGTGTCCACGCCGGCCCTATGGAACCTCCTGCCAGTTGAACTAAGGTTATGTATGGAATTGCTGCCTTTTAGGAAAGAACTGAAAACCTGGCTGGTGGGGCAGGTGTGGGTGCTGATGGAGGAGTGACCCCCACCTACTGGTTGGTCTAACATACTTTAAAAAATACTATTGTATTTAGCCTTTCATCCACTGAGACTTGAGAGACGTTCTAGATTCCCTTCTTCCTCACAGTATTCTCGCAAAAACCCAGAGGTAGACCAGGCTGGCAGAAAATGTTGGTCCAACTGAGCTGTTCAACTCAGTGACAATCTGTGCCCATATTATCTATTTCCCAGCCTAGCATTCAACCCTCTATTCCTTATTTTTTCCATACCATTTGGAAATCTAGGGTGGGCATGGTTTTGATAAAATTGGCAGAAGTCAAAGAATGGGGTTCTGGATTCATGGATTTCCTTCCCTGTCACCCAGTGGTGGGTATCAGCAGGTTTGCACCAGTTCGCCAGAGCCGGTAGCAGGAATTCTAACTGGCCCTACCCATCCAAGTTTTGAAATAAAGTAGTCCTAATTTGGGTGCAATGCAGGGCTTTCCCTCTGGCCATGCCCACCAGATCACGCCCACAGTGTGGTAGTAAGTTTTTTTGGAGCCCACCACTGCTCTCACCCCCATAATTCAAGCATGGTGTTAAATTTCTGGAGCTACTGATGAAAAATGAAAGTACTTAGCATTGTACAGTTATTACAAAGCCCACCATGTCCAAATCTTCAGATCTGCCTGCTTACAGTAACCCCTATTTATCTAGCCCTTCATTGGCATTGATCGTTCCACAACCAACGGGCCATGTTTTCTGCTTCCACAAAGTAAATGTTGAATATCTCAGTTGTCTCTCTGCTAGCAAAGGTGGCTGGGGAGACATAATGTGTGCAGACACCCAAAGTGACAATAAAATCAAACATAGTCTGTGATGTTGTCACATTTAGATATTTGTTCCATTCTTCCTCTTTTTGAATCCTCCCAGAGAACTCTGAGTCATGAATCTTAAGGAGAAAACAGGACGTGCTGTGCATCTTTTTCTTTTTCCTCGCTTGGACTCATGAATTAATTCCACTCAGAAAAAATAAATATTGTGAAACTTGGCAGTAACTCTAACTGTAGCTTTGAAACCTTTTGAAATTCCCTATGTTTCATACAAGAAAGAAGAACAATGGCTTATGCCATGAAGGCCACGGAAAACATCAATTCTGATACATGCATGCTACATCAGATGTCATGGCCAAAGCCGGAAAACAAAACTAAACTGACTTGATTATGACCTGAGAATATGAAGCTTTGTGTTCTTTGCTGGTAAAGCTTTATTTACAAAAGTGGGTGTTTGAATCAGCCAGGACGCTCCCCTATTCAAACTTCTGACACCAGTTTAAAAATTGATTGTTCTGTCTAAATTCCTGAGAAGAGGAAAATGGAACAGCTGAAAGAACTGCTTCATATGTCTGTGGTAATAAAGCATTCCAGAGAAGCTTCCAACCTCTCCCTATAGCAGGAGTTCCCAACCTTTTTCAGCTGGGAGCAGGGTCATGCTCCCTCAGACAGCTTTGGGGCCCGGATGGTCATTTTGCCCTTCTTCCACCACATGGCAATTCCTGGTGTGTTGGAGATGGTGGGGGGCCACATGAAATGGTGTTGTGGGCCACATCTGGCCCAAAGTTTGTAGGTTGAGAATCCCTGCCCTATAGTACCAATCAGGGCCGCCATCGGGGGGGACTACCAGGACTCCTGTCCTGGGCTCAGAGATGACGGGGGCCCGGTGCCACCGGGAAACCACTGATCTGCAAATACACAAACAAACGACGCATGCACAGGAAACCATGGGGGCATGGTGCCGCCAGGAAACCACTGATCTGCGCATGCGCTAACAAACAACGCATGTGCTGGAAACCCCAGGGACATGACCAAAATGGGGGGGGGCTACTGGGCCCAGAAATTTCTGATGCCAGCCCTGGTACCAATCTCTCTATATCCCTCTCTGCACCTATTCTCTGTCGCTCCCTCATTGTCTCCTTTCTGCCTGTCTCTGCCTCTCTCATTTTCATTGCTTCCCCCCCCCCCCGTCTCTCTCTCCTTTTCTCTATCCCATGGCTAATGGCCTTGGGCGCCAAAGTCCACAGGGAAGGGTGATGGTCCCCAAATGGATTAAATCCCACTTGAATCCATCTTGATGGAGGACAGCAGCTTCCTCAATACGGGCCTGGGGCTGATGAGAACTTTGCATGCCAAAAGGGCTCAGGACCAGAAAGTGACTCACGGAACTGGGTCAGTGGCACAGGTATCATGCTGCGATGTGGGAAACAGATGAAAGGCCCTTGCATTATATTCTCAGGACAGTCTTCAAGGCTGACCGCTATGAGGATCACCAATATTCAGCTTTAGATATGGAAGAAGAAGAGGCACTTACAACTGTGGTCATATTGACGTTCGAGCCGTGTTAATCTCCATCAGCCTCAACAGTTTCCTGAAGTATTGGCAAGATGTTTGATGATGAGTACAGGATATTCCAATTCACACATGCAGCCTGAGTTTATGAACATTTTCCTATGTAAAATAAGCATGGTCCCATGTTTTCTAAATGACTGGATGGATCACTTTCAAATTAAAAAAGCTTGTGACAGGAATCAATTTTTAGCCTTGTATGTCAAAGAAGTGATAAAATCGTATGAATTGGAATATCTAGGTGATTTGGAGTCACCATTAGAAGCTCTGTGGGTAAGAGTACCAGGCCACAAGGATGGTCTAACAGTAGGCATATACTATCGGCCTCCGACCCAAACTCTTGAGGGAGACTGGCAGTTGGAGAATGTTGTAAAGGAGGCATCCAGGAAGGGAAGCCTGGTTATAATGGGGGACTTCAATTACCCTCACATAGACTGGGTGAACTGTTGTTCAGCACATGATAAAGAGATAAAGTTCCTAGATATGCTCAATGATTGTTCCCTGGGACAGATGGTTGAAGACCCAACTAGAGGTACAAGAATCCTTGACTTGATTCTGAGTAATACTCAGGATCTGGTGCAAGATGTTAATGTGACTGATCCAATAGGGAACAGTGACCACAACTCAATTATGTTTAACTTGATCATAGACCGCAAGTCACTGATAAAATCTAACACAGAGACCTTAAATTTTCAAAAAGGAAATTTCCCAAAGATGAGGAAACTAGTAAAAAAGAAACTGAAAGGGAAAATTGAGAGAGTCCAAACACTCCAAGAGGCATGGAGGTTGTTTACAAAAACAATAACAGAGGCTCAATTGGAATGCATACCCAAAAGGAAAAAGGGCACTGCCAGGTCCAAGAGGACTCCGATGTGGCTTACAGGAGCTGTTCGGGAAGTGATCAAGAGCAAGAAAAGCTCATTTACAAGATGGAAGGCTTGTCCAAATGAGGACAGCAGGCAGAAACATAAATTCTGGCAGAACAAATGCAAGGCAACAATCAGGAAAGCAAAGCAAGACTTTGAGGAGCGTATAGCTAAAAATACTCAGAGAAATAACAAAGACTTCTTTAAGTACATTAGAAGTAAGAACCCAACTAGGAAGGCCATTGGACCATTAGATGACAATGGAAGGCAAGGGGTTATTAAAGAGGAAACAGAGATTGCAGAGAGACTCAATGAATTCTTTGCTTCAGTATTCACTGAAGAAGACAGAGACCACATGCCCAAAACAGAGCCTATCTTCGTAGGGAGGGAAACCGAAGAATTAAGCAAGATAGAAATAACCAGGGAGGAGGTCCTTGCATGTCTTGTTAAGCTAAACACTAACAAATCCCCAGGACCAGATGGCATCCATCCACGAGTTCTCAGGGAACTTAAAGATGAAATTGCTGATATCCTAGCCAAAATATATAATCTTTCCCTCAAATCAGGCTTTGTGCCTGATGACTGGAAGGTAGCAAATGTAACACCAATTTTCAAAAAAGGATCCAGGGGTGATCCAGGAAATTACCGGCCTGTCAGTTTGACATGTGTCCCAGGTAAAGTGATGGAAACCATCCTAAAAGATAGAATTAATAGGCACATAGAAGAGAAGGCGCTGCTAAAGGAGAGCCAACATGGCTTTTGCAAGGGCAAATCATGCCTCACTAATCTGTTGGAATTTTTTGAGAGTGTCAACAAGCATGTGGATAAGGGGGATCCAGTTGACATTGTTTATCTGGACTTTCAGAAGGCTTTTGACAAGGTCCCTCACCAAAGGCTCTTGAATAAACTTACCAGTCATGGAATAAAGGGACAGGTCTTGTCCTGGATCAGCAACTGGCTAAGGGACAGGAAACAGAGGGTAGCACTAAATGGACACTTCTCCAAGTGGAGGGAAGTAAAGAGTGGGGTCCCCCAAGGTTCAGTACTGGGACCCCTGCTTTTCAACCTCTTCATAAATGATCTAGAGGTAGGAGTAAAAAGCAAGGTAGCCAAATTTGCTGACGACACTAAATTATACAGGGTAGTGAAAACTGTGAGAGATTGTGAAGAGCTCCAGAGGGATCTCTTGACACTGGGGGAGTGGGCAAAACAGTGGCAAATGAGCTTCAACATCAGTAAGTGCAGAGTGATGCATGTTGGGGCAAAAAACCCCAATTACATTTATAAACTGATGGGGTCTGAACTCTCTGCGACAAACCAGGAAAGGGACCTTGGTGTCCTGGTGGACAGCTCAATGAAGGTGTCAACCCAGTGTGCCTCAGCAGTGAAAAAAGCAAACTCAATGTTAGGGATCATTAGGAAGGGTATAGAAAATAAGTCCGCAAGTGTCATTTTGCCTCTTTATAAATCTATGGTGAGGCCCCATCTGGAATATTGTGTACAGTTCTGGTCGCCATACCTCCAGAAGGATATTATGGAGTTGGAGAAAGTACAGAGGAGGGCAACCAGAATGATTAGGGGACTGGAACACCTTCCTTACCATCTGAGGCTGCAACGGTTGGGCCTTTTCACTCTTGAACGACGGCGTCTAAGAGGTGACCTGATTGAAGTTTATAAAATCATGCACGGTGTGGACAAAGTAGATAAGGAAAAACTGTTTTCCCTATCGCACAACACTAGAACTAGGGGACACTCCATGAAACTTTTGGGTACTAGTTCTCAAACAAATAAGAGAAAGTACTTTTTCACCCAGAGGATTACTGGTCTATGGAACTCCCTGCCAGAAGAAGTGGTGACAGCTGTCAGTCTTGACAGCTTTAAGAAAGGATTAGACAAGTTCATGGAGGACAAGAGTATCAATGGCTATAATTATGGCTACCTAAGGACAACCTCCGGGTTGGAGAGATAGGCAGGATATCTCTCAATGCCATTTCCAGGGAATCCTAAGCAGGTGAAGGCATCTGCTTGGGAATACCCTGAAGGAAATGGTGAGCCACTGTGTGAGACAGAATGCTGGACTGGATGGGCTCCTGTGGCCTGTTCCAGCAAGGCTGTTCTTATGTTCTTATGTTCTTATGAGAAAGAAGTAGGCATTTGAAAAAGTACGACTGAATTTTCCATACACTAAAAAAATAAATGGCAAAATGCATTCATGGTGTGTGTGTGTGTGTGTGTGTGTGTGTGTGTGTTTGTGTAGAAATGTTTTTAAAGCAGAAATTAAAACTTTAAAAGTACTTGCCCATGTTCTTCCAAATTTGACACAAAAAAACTCATTCTATGTACAATTATTTTACCAATTCAAGAATCTGTTCAGGAATTATAATTTTTGTGTTGACTGCCCTTCTTATCAGAAATTGCTTGCAAAACATTTTTTTGACTAGTCATGCAATGCCAGAGGTCTATTCCTGTGTACTTCTAACTGAATAAGTCAGAAAATGCAAAAGGTATGGAAATTGTATTTTATCAACCAGTAAATTAAAGGGACAATGTCATGGTTGTTATAGTGTTCTATCAAAAATCATTTCACATCCATTTCAAAAATTATCTGCTTTGTCTAAAGGCATTACAGGTCCACCCCAAAATATTTGTGGAGGATCTGTTCCAAAACTTTCTGCACATACATGAAAACAAACCTGTATTTAATACCCATACCTGAATCATAGAAGCGGATGAGGGTTTTCAAATGCCTCTGTCATTCTACATGAGAGCTACCAAAATGTCTGCCTCCATTCCTTGCAAACATTACATTGGCCAGCTCTGGTAATGCACTATAGAAATATATATTATGTCTTTCATGGATTTTTTAATTGAATACACTGTAATTATACCCATGGATAACTGAACCCATGGATATTGAACCTTTAATTTACACACACACACACACACCAAAATATATATACAATTATACAATCTTTTGGTGGGTAGATTGGGGAATAATTTAGTTCCTTTATCATGTGCAGTTCAGTGTGCAATTAATTGACAGCAAGGCAAGCTGTGTACAATGTGTGAATTACTTTCACTCACAAATCACTTACATTATTTAACAAAACAGAACTGGGGACAAATAGGCAAGGAACAATTTTTGAAGACTATTCCTCCTCAGATTTCAGCATCAATTTTATGCAAATTTTTCCTGGTTGAAATATCATTTTTCTATGGCTTTAGATTAACTCTAACTTCTTCCAGCCTCCTAATCCTGCATTGCTGTTTCCTCCTTTGTTTTCTCTAACAGTGATATCTTGAGAGAAAAGCTGGAGTTGCAGATACTGTTATCAAAGCCTTCAAGTGTAAAGCATTAGAAAAGCTGATGGCACTGCTGGCTGAGTTTGATCAGAGTTGAGGCTAAATGCCAGCTCTTTAAAAAAATAAAAATAAAAGGAACACCTACTGTGAGGTTCCCTGAGTGGCTACATTTTTGTTTCACATGTGACTGAAGTGCCTGGAGCCTAACCTCAATGCACTTTTAAAATGCTGCCAATGAAGAAACAAAGAACTCACTAAGTGTTGAGAAAATTGGGTTCACTGAAATATCAAGCATTTTCTCTCTCTGTTTATTTTATAATCTGAAGGAAACCATATTCAAAAGACCACATCTCATAAGGCTTTTTTTTCCAGATTCACAGTCAAGATAAGTATGTCACTAGACAAATCCATAATACTAGAGTATAGTAGAACCCAGCATAATGAGGGGAAAAAACCCGTTCCACGGAGGTCTTCACTATGCAGTTTATTCCGTTATGCGAAGTGTATTGGTGATACCCCACATAACAAAAAAAATTCGTTATACAGGGTTTCATTAAGCGAGATATACCTTGCTTAATGAAACCCCCGTATAACAAAAAAAAATCATTATGCGGGGTGTCGCAAATAGCACACGTTATATGAAGTGTTTGTTATATGGGGTTCCACTGTATGTCATTTTTGTCACTAGAGTATGGGATTTACCTGGCTTTATTCATAATTATGGGACTGTGGTTGCTCAAGTGGTTAAGACACTGAACTCACTGACTGGAAGGTCAGAGTTCGATTCCCAGGTACTGCATGACGGAATGAGCCCCCACCTCTGTCCCAGCTCCTGCCAACCTAGTAGTTCAAAAGCAAGAAATTGCAAGTAGATGAACAGGGACCTCTTTGGTAGGAAGGTAAACAGCATTCTGTGCACTTCGGTGTCTAGGCATGCCTGCTACGTGTCCACGGAAACATCTGCAAACGCAGATAGCGCTGGCTCTTTGGCTATAAACAGAGATGAACACTGAACCCTAGAGTTGGATATGACTGGTTTTCGAGCAAGGGTGACCTTTACCTTTACTTATACATAACTAGCATTTTTTTGCCCGGCAAGCTGGGCATGTTTATTGTGTGTGTTGGTGGTTAGGGATGGTTTTGATGTGTGTGTGCGCGCACACACACACACACACACACACCGAAACTTTGCAAGGGGAGGAGGGGCTCTTCCTCCTCCACCCCAAGCCTTGGCGAGGACACCCAGAAGGCCTTCGCCGGGCGGGCGGGCACACTCACACACATGCTGAAGCTTTGCAGGGGGAGAGAAGGGGCTCTTCCTCCTCCCTCCCGAAGCCTCAGTGAGAACACACTCACTCTCTCTCTCTCTCTCTCTCACTCACTCACTCACTGAAGCTTTGCGGGGGGAGGAGGGGCTCTTCCTCCTCCTCCCATGCCTCGGTGAGGACACTCAGGAGGCCTTTGCTGGGCGAGCAAGCACATCAGTTGGTGGGTGGGCTGCCAGATTTTGGTGGCCCCCGCCCCACTGATGGAGGTCTCGGTGCCAGCGGTGATGGAGGAAATGCCATGCCACGGAGGCACTGAAGGTGAGCAGCCCAGCGGGGAGGCACAGAGTTCGAAAGGCCCATCCGGCAATGGGTAAGTGGGCTGGGGGAGTGGAAATGAGGGGGAGGGGGGGTTTGTTTTCCTTTGTTTTTTCCACCCAGATCTTGGTGGGCAGCATGATCCCCAGGCCCATTCTCCCCCGCTCAGTTCCTTTTACCCATGGCCCCACTTACCTATTGCCGGATGGGCCTTACGAACTCTGTGCCTCCCTGCTGGGCTGCTCACCTTCTGTGCCTTCATGACACAGCCTTTTCTTCATCCCCACCGGCGCCGAGGCCTTCATCAGTAGGGCGGGGCCCACCAAAATCTGGCAGGCCAGCTGGCAATGGACGTGGCCACCTGCCCGCCGTGGTGAGGTTGGAACGATGGCTTCTCTCCGGGAGACATAGTGTCTCCCAGAGAGGGAAGTTGTTGGCGTGTTGGTGGTTTGTTTTTTTTACTGTGCACACCAGCTGCCCCGCTGAGGGGTGGTACAGTGTGGAGGACACTGGGACTTGTAGCTCTTCTTTTTGTTCGCCTTTGTGGGGTTGCCCCACTCTCAGTGACCGGACTCTTGCGATGACCCTCACAGGATGGTAAGGTAAATGTAGGTGGCTCGGTTCAGGATGGTTGGGCCGGGTGTGGCCGTGTATGCCAGACACGAACAGCCCAACCCCCTTCTTATAGGTATAGATTATTAAGGGCCATGGCAGCTTAGTGGTTAAAATGCTGAGCTTGATAACCAGAAGTCAGCAGGGCAGCTTTACCTGGTAAATACCAGTTTACAGTCCTGTTTGGCTGATGTCAAAAGTCTACAGTATCTTACAGATATTGTTCTGGGTGACCATCGATGGTATGGGCAACCACTGACCATTATTATGTACCTCTAAATAAAATAATGTTGGTAGCTCTAGAACAGTGAAAAATGGGAATTTGCTAATTATGCTTAATTTATAGCCATAGTGTTTATTATCAGAGATGGGAAATGTTTTAGGATTATAGCTACCATAAATTCTAGCTGCTATCTCTTGGATACTTTCCCCAGCCTTGTTTTTCATTCAGTTCTGCCTTTCACTTAGAATTCATGATGCCTGTGTAGCTCTCCAGTTCTGATGCCGATAACCAACTCCAGGTTGGTTGAAGTCCAGACATCTATAGAAAGACCTCTAGAACTGAGAGAGTATCAATTTTCTGGGTGGATGTCTTTCCTCCCCACTTTTGGCAGTTGTCTGTTCTGTCATCTACCAAACGACCTGCTTGTGCAGGGCTGAACCAAAAGAGTGGATGCAGCTGGAAATATGACTACACATCGTAGAGCTGTCATTAGAATGGGACAACGGGGGCTTCGGGCCAGGGCGCAAACATGTAGGAGGTGCGCAAATTTGCCACCATTGGTATTTGTTGCTGGAAAGATGTGAACTACTCGTCTCAAGCATGAATAACGTCTCCAAGTGGAATGAATCACAAAACAGGCAGACTCAGAATGTTTGTTGACATTTGCCAATCTCATTGATCTAAGCTTAACCAATAGGTTAGTGAAGCTCCAGGCACCCAAACTTCTAGTTGCAGCATTTACTCAGAGTAATCCCTAGCTCTTGACAATATCCTGTCAAGTGGCATGAGGGTATTTTCAAAATGGAGCCCAGCCAGATAGTCATGCATAATTTTTTAAAAGTTGATAATAGACACATCCATACAGGAAACAAAATTGTCTAAAAAACAGGATATTATATGTCTGTGATGTCCAGTTGAAAGAGGACAGCGAAGATTTATTAGACAGGCAGAACCGGCTGTTTCCTGGAAGCTTATCTCACCCATTCACAGTTGCCTGATCTGACAATTTGTTAAAGTGTCAGTGATGTCATCCAAGATGGTCCATAGCTGATGGAAATTTATGCCTGCCTCCCTTCAGATTCTCACACATGTGCTGGCTGAGAGTGTATTTATATTGTCTTCTTGGCTGGTAGTTCCTAAGGAGCCCAGGGGGAGAGCAGACATGAAGGTGGAGAGTGCACAGCTGTGCCTTCTGTTATAAGGAAACAGAGAATACTGTGGCATTTGGAAATCTTTCCAGAAACCAAAATGGTAGGTTAAAATGATTTGTTGCTGCAGTCCTGGATCTGGAAGCATTCCAAGCAGAACGTGGCTAGGAGCATAACACCTGTTCTTTTCATTCTGCTGAGAGCTTGTTAGATTGTTGGCACAGGAAGACCCATCAAAACATAAGTAAGAATTGCACTATGTGCCATAATTTTTGTTCCTTGTTCCTATCATCAGAGGTAAGATGGCCAAAGACTTACAGAAGTGATAAGAAGCCCAGGCCAGGCCAGTTGGTTCACTCTCAGGAGCAGGGCCCATTGATCACAATGACAAATAGAGCAGTACAGTGGCTGTTTGGTCAGGAGTAAATCTCACCAAGTTCGGTGGGACTTAGCCACAAAGGAAAATGCCTGTGGTTTTTAAAAGTTGTATCTGGTATTTGTCAAATTTAATCTTTGTAGATAAATTTAGTCAAGAGCTTTGTTTGAGGACTGGAGAACCCAAGGCCATCTGGATGCTGTTGGACTCCAATTTCTATTGACCCCATCTAGTCTGAAGGACAACAAGGATAATTGTTCATTAACATCTGGAGGATCACAAACTTAGCCCAGTGTTCATACTATTGGGGAGAGTGGTGTGCTTGGTTCCTTTCCCTGCATTGTGTAGCAAAGAGAATTTGAGTAGCTATCCTTCTCATAGTGTGACCACACACCCTCCCAAAAACACATTCTTACCTTCAGACCAAGAATATGTCCAAATTACCTAGCATGTTGGGCAGTGGTGGGCATCAGAAGGTTCGCACCAGTTCGCCAGGACTGGTAGCAGAAATTCTGGCTGGCCCCACCCATCCAAGTTCTGAAATAAAGTAGTCCTAATTCAGGTGCAACACAGAGCTTTCCTCCTGTCCACACCCACCATACATGCCCACAGTGTGGTAGTAATTTTTTTTTGGAACCCACCACTGATGTTGGGGGCAAAATGCTAATTAACTTGTGAACGGCCCAGAAAGTGCACTAAGCACTATGGGGTGGTATATAAGTGCAGTTGCTTTGCTTTTGCTTTAAACACCCACTAAATGTCGATGTTGTCATTTCTGATGCCTGACTGTGTGTTGTGTCCATTAATTCCCTTAGAAAAAAGATTGTCCCCTTTGTCCTATGAAGAATGCAAATAACCACTGCTGACAAAGGATGGCATAAACCACATGAACATGTGAACAATTAAACCTTTATTTGGCAATAAAGACAATCCAGTTTTGGAACACTCCAGCCTCTGTGAATCTAGTTACTCACCTCAAAGTGACTGTTGTGTAGAAAAAGAATTACAAAGGAAGACCCACCCCTATGAGTTATACTGGTATTTAAGCCTGTAGCTCAATATTTCACTTCATGTGACCAAGGAAGTGGATTGTCATCCACGAAGTCTTGCGCTGCAATAAAGGTATCACCTCCCTCCTTCATTCTTTGCAGTTTTGCAATACAATTGTAGCCATTAAGAAGCCACAGTGCTTTCACTTTTTTTAATTTTTGTTATGCATCCTAGAAATAAATCTAACATAATTAATTCTCTGAAAAGATTTGCAAGTGTTTGCCATTCACCAGTGAAGGACAACCCTCCAGACATTGATGGGCTCCATTTTCTTAATCTTTATTATGGTCCAAGACCAGCATAGTACAGCAAAAAGAACACAGGTTAAAATGAGGATAATTAAAATAAAATTTTAAAAGGAGCAT
The DNA here is from genome assembly GCA_035047345.1 of Bradypodion ventrale. Lineage (NCBI taxonomy): Eukaryota > Metazoa > Chordata > Lepidosauria > Squamata > Chamaeleonidae > Bradypodion > Bradypodion ventrale. Next base: position 163,258,632 of record JAWDJE010000002.1, on the reverse strand, counting down.
TTCTGCTCAGAGTAGTTTTTTTCATATCCTGCTCAAACCCTGGACTGCCAAAATGAAGCCATTTTCTTGGCTTTGTCATTGGCAAAACTTAAGTCCTCACCAGTGCATGTTTCTGGCAGTAATCGGCATACCAGTAAATGAGCTGGATTCTGTATCTTTAGTGTTCAAGAACCAAGACAATAGAAACAGCCGAAGTCTAGCTTAACTCATCTTTATTGCATGGTGGTCAGGGGGAACATGTGGTAATGGCAGACGAACAGCTCATTATATACAGTGGCTATACATTTGAATGTGGCTCCTCGGTAGCTCATTGGCTACTGTCTGCGTGGCGTCACCCTTAGTCATGCCCTTCTTGTCCAGGTGAGGCAGTGGCGGGAATCTTCCCGCGGCAGTAGGCATTTGGAGAATTTGTACCATGTGAGCTGGACGCTTGCTACTGCCCCCAGTGGTCACTAGCTCACGTCCTAATACAGAAGGTTACAATGTTACTTTTAGAGATTGCTACATTCACTCATTCGTGTGGTTGCATTTACTTAAAGGCACATTACAATCCATACACAACACCCCTCCCCCCTAGGATGAGACGAAGTCTCTCATCCAATGTGGTTTGTTGCATGAGCGTTTTGGGCATAAGGCTGGCTGGCTTGTCCCGGGGGAGCTATCGCTTCTGTGTTCCCTGGGCTCTTGTCCTGCAACAGGAGAGGGAGACTCGTTAGCGACTTGCTGCGGTTCTGCAGCTTTTGGGGTGGGGGTAAACTCCATTGTGGGAAAACCGGGGACATTGGGGACTAACGAAAAACCACGCTCCTCGCTTGGACGGATGGTGGACCACTCTGAAAAACTCCCCCAGTTTTGTAACTCAAAGTCAAACTCATGTTCTGGGATATCTATGGGGGCACCCTCCATTATATCTGCGGGGACAAACTCATTCCCTTCCCCTCTTGGTGGGGATCGCTGGTCCCCCTCTCCTCCCCCTTGGGCTAAATGGGTGGGGGAGAACCCAAACACTGAGTTCTGATGCATGGTTTCTGCACCCTGACTACCGGGAACCCGTCGCCGGAGTTGGTCTGCATGTCGCCTCCAGAGTAGACCCGTGCTGGTCTCAATGCAGTACAACACAGGTCCAGTTTGGCCAATGACTACCCCCAGGACCCAGGCTGGTCCTGCGGTTGCGTAATTTCTGCAATGGACCGGGGCACCTATTTCAAAACTCTTGGTGCCCACTATCCCTATGTTCCTCCCAGTATCTTCCACCCTTGTGGGGTCTAGCCTAGTCAGTATCGTGGTCAGCTTCCTGTGCATGAGGAGTTCTGCAGGCGAGTAACTTGACGCCAGTGGTGTCACCCTATAACCCAGCAGGAATTGGCATAACTGTAGATTCAGGTTCCCAGGGCCCATGCGCCGCAGTGCTTCCTTTGTTGTACGTACAAGGCGTTCTACCTGTCCGTTTGTCACTGGGTGAAAAGGTGCAGAGGTGATGTGCCGGATGGCGTTTATATCAATGAATGCCCGGAACTCGGCGGACGTGAAACTACTTGCATTATCACTCACAAGCACATCGGGTATACCGAATGAGCTGAACACCTTGTGCAATTGCTTAATGGTTGTGGCTGATGAGGTGTTTGCCATTGGGATAACTTCTAACCACTTGGAATAATCATCTACTATAAGGAAGAAAAATGAACCTCTGAAGGGACCTGCGAAATCTATGTGCAGGCGAGACCACGGCCCTTTGTCTGTGTCCCATTCTGGAGTCCCATTCTCTGTGCGGAAGTCGGGACTCTTCAGGCCGAGAGCTTGGGCAACTCTCGCAAGTGCTCACCATGTGCTCTATGTCAGCATCTAACTGGGGCCACCAGAAATAGCTCCTGGCCAAAGCCTTGGAGCGGACAATCCCCGGATGGCTGACGTGCAGTAGCTTGAGCACCCTTGCTCTCAAAGCTTCAGGGACGACCACCCACTGGCCCCAAAGGAGGCAACCCCTCTCCGTGGACAGTTCTATCCTCTTCCTAAAATATGGGTCAAATTCTGCTGCTGGGGAAGTCGTTGGCCACCCTTTCTGCACCCATGAACTCACTAGGGCCAACGTCTTATCTTTCCCTGTCGCCTTGGCGATTTCCACAGGTACTATTGGGGGTGAACACAGAACCTCTATCAGGAGCACTTGGTGATCTTGTTCCACTTCACACGCGGGGTTGCCCACGTGAGGCAGAGGCGACCTCGAGAGTGCATCCGCATGACTTATGTCCTTTCCGGGGTGATAAACCAGTGTGCTCTGGTACGCGTTTAGAAAAATGGCCCATCTCGGCATTCTGGCGGACAGGATCTGCGGTGTGGGCTTGTCTGCGGTGAAAATGCCTAGCAGGGGCTTGTGGTCAGTCACGATGGTGAAAGGGCGACCATATAGGAAGTCGTGAAACTTCTTTGTTCCAGCGACTATTGCAAGTGCCTCCCTGTCTGTCTGTGCATAGTTACGCTCTGACTTTGACAGGGATCTGGAATAGAACGCTACTGGGGCTTCCCGCTCGCTTTCCAACACGTGGCACAGGACCACCCCCACCCCCACTGGTGAGGCATCGCATACCAGAACCACTGGCTTCTTGGGATCGAAATGGGTCAGGATGGCCTCTGAGGATAAGAGTTGTTTCAGCTCATTGAACAATCTCTCTTGACTCTCGCCCCATCGCCAAACCTAGTCCTTCTTTAATAATCTATGAAGTGGCTCTGCCACCGATGCCTTCCTAGGCAGGAAGGAATGGTAAAAATTCAGGAGCCCCAGGAAAGATTGGAACTCGGGTTTTGTGGTGGGGCGAGGAGCATTTTGAACAGCGGCCACCTTTGACTCAGAGGGTTTTATACCAACTGGGGTTACCCGGAAACTTAGGAACTCTACTTCTTTTGCGAAGAACACACATTTGTCTTTCCGCAGCCTCAAACCCGCTTTCTCGAATACGGTCAGTACTCTGTCTAGCCTTTCGGCCAGACAGGCTAGACAGTCTCGCTCCCCCCTGTGATCAAAACGTTGTCAAAATATGGCAAGACCCCCTCCAAACCCTTCAAAAGTCGCTCCACTAATAATTGGAAGATGCCTGGAGCCGAATTTATGCCAAACTGTAGGCGCATCACCTTAAAAGCCCCTTTGTGGGTGACTATCGTCTGTGCAGCAGCTGCAGCTGGGGTTACTGTAAGTTGCTGGTAAGCCTGCACCAGGTCTAACTTCGCAAAACACTTTCCCCCATGTAACCCCCATGTGGCTGACTACCGGCACCTGATACACATTTGGACGTATTGCCTTGTTGATGGTGCATTTGTAATCAGCGCAAATTTGAACCTCCCCATTAGCCTTTAACGCTGTTACAATAGGAGTTTCCTACTCCACAGAATCGACTGGGACTAGAATTCCCTGCCCCACCTTTAGTGCAAAAGGCACCCTTCACGGTTTGAGCCTTATCGGCCGGATTTCCGGGTCCAGGTCGAACGCAACTGGGGGCCCCTTCAATTTTCCGAGTCTCTTCTTGAATACCTCAGGATGCGCGTTACACACTTCCTGTATTGGATCAGTTCCGACGGTATGCACACCCCCTATGAACAAAACCAGGGGCTTAAACCATTGTGTCCCCAGGAGGCAACAGGCCCCCTCCTTGAGAACGACCAGAGGAAGCTCCGGGGCGTGTTGCTTGTATTCCACCCTGAATTTTCCCACCCCCAACACCAGAATGCTATTTCCCTGCACATCTCGCAAAGTAGACTTCAGTGCTTTGAGTTTGGGCCGCACGTTGGGGGAAATTTGCAAAAACTCCCTCTGGGAAATAATGGAATAGGAGGAACCTGAGTCTATCTCCATCTTAACGGGGACCCCTTGCAACAGTACCTCAACAAAGTAACGTGGGTGTCCCAAGGACACGCTTTGGACCGCCGCGTGCAATAAAGATGAGCTTGCACCAGGGCTGCTGCCCTGTCAGGTTGTGGGGGCCTTGTTCTGAAATCCTTAACCCCGGCTCTCATGGCTTCTACCGCCTGCGCTTCCTTCAGGACCTCTTGTAACGTTGGGGGTGGCTCTTTGTTCATCAGCTTCCGCTGGGTCTCCTCGTTCCACAGGCCGCACAGCATGCGGTCCCTGAGGACGATTTCTAGGTTCTCCCACTTGCATGGGCCTGCAGCCAAATGGAGGGCCGCTGCAAAGGCAGCCACGGACTCACTGCACCCTCTTCCAGAAGGTGTCCTGAGCCGAGAACATCGAGACCGTAGGCTGGAAATGGTCCTGCAGGGCTTTCAGGAGCTGTTTAACCGGGACCTCGTCTACTTTCCTTGGAGACACCAGGTCCACCAAAATCTTCATGGCCGGGAAACCGAGCATCCTGATGAGGGTGGCTCTTTTCTTCCCCTCGTCGGAGATGTCGGACACCATCAGTGCGTTTTTGAAATCCATCTCGAACAGTTCCCATTCTTCCGGTTTGTTGATGTCGAAACCGGTCTGTGTTGTCTTGATTCCGTGGGAAGCCATTATACCATCCTCGTCGCCAATTTAGTGTTCAAGAACCAAGACAATAGAAACAGCCGAAGTCTGGCTTAACTCATCTTTATTGCATGGTGGTCAGGGGGAACATGTGGTAATGGTGGACGAACAGCTCATTATATACAGTGGCTATACATTTGAATGTGGCTCCTTGGTAGCTCATTGGCTACTGTCTGCGTGGCGTCACCCTTAGTCATGCCCTTCTTGTCCAGGTGAGGCAGTGGCGGGAATCTTCCCGCGGCTGTAGGCATTTGGAGAATTTGTGCCATGTGAGCTGGATGCTCGCTACTGCCCGCAGTGGTCACTAGCTCGTGTCCTAATACAGAAGGTTACAATGTTACTTTTAGAGATTGTTACATTCACTCATTCGTGTGGTTGCATTTACTTAAAGGCACATTATAATCCATACATAACAGTATCAATCCACATTCACATTGAATGTTGTTGTCCACCAGCAGCCGCCACTTGAGCATGTTGATCTTATATTTAGGAACTCCAACCCTCATCCTATTCAGGGTCCTCCAAGAGACGTAGGAAAGGTTGAGTTCCTCAGCTACATCCTCCTTCAATGATGTTCCTTCCTCCATCTTTTAATTTGGTTTTGCTCTTATGTGACCTCAAGAATGTTTGTTCTTGCCATCAAGCTCTTCCTGGATCTGAGCTGGTAGACTTGAGGCTCATATCTGTTCAGAGGATGTTGAGGATCATTCTCTTGCTTAGTTCTCTTGGCATCTACTGCTACTTCTCTCCTGATCTTAGGTGGAGCGATACCAACAAGAGGGTATAGTGTCTCCCTTGGTATAGGTTTGAGGCATCCTGTCACTATACACATGGCTTCATTAACAGCACTGTCAAGTTGTTTTATGTATGTGGATGTGCTCCATACTGGAGCAGCATACTCTGTTGCAGAGATACTCAGGGCCAAAGCTCTTGTATGCAGTATGGATGGTTGACTTCCCCATTTGTAGTTTGTGAGTTTCCTGATGATGTTGTTCCTTGTATTGTACTGTATTAACCTTGGCTTTGGTATTCAGGCAGTGCTGATTAAAAGAGAGTGTCCTGTCAAGTGTCACACCAAGGTATTTTGGTGCTGGGCAATGCTCTAGTTGGTTCCTTTGCCATGTAACATCCAACTCAACCTTTGCCTCAAAGTTAAGTAGTAGTAAAATCAGCATAGTCACAATTGACTATATTGTCTGTGGCAAATGGGACATGTAGTCCACTAAAATGGGGAGAGTCAAAAGTTGTCCACTTCTACCTTACAGAGAGATTCTTCCTCAAAGGTGAAGAATTAACAGCTTTCCTGATGTACTGCATTTGTTACTTGAATCTTGCAGCATCAAATGATGTATGAATCAGCTATCATTACACAACAAATAAATGCCATAGCATTTTCATAATACCTGAGGCCAACTCACTCATACATTTCCTTCATGTTTTTATCTCTCTTCTGTCTTACATTTTAAAAAATCCCCTAGGTCTTAAAAGCCACTTTCATCAACACATTACAATATATCATAGGTGGATCATTTAAAACAAGCATTTATAAAAATAAAACCAAAATGTTAGTGCAGATAATATTTTTTGTACAAGCTGTTCGTATATTCATCTAGGAGTCATTAAGAGATGAGATTCTGAGAGAAATACATTAGTGTGTGAACTGGCTCGATGTTCCTATCATCATCACTGCAATTCTTTCTACTTGTCTGTACAATCACACTTATATATGCACCATAGCACTTAGTGCACTCTCTGGGCAGTTCACAAGTTGATTAGCATTTTGCCCCCAACATACTGGGTACTCATTTCACTGACCTCGGAAGGATGGAAGCCTGAGTCAACCTTGAGGATCGAACTCACCACCTTTTAGTTGCAGGATAGCAGTTTAACCACTGCGCCACCAGGGCTTCTTGACTTGGCAATCAGTAGTAGACACCAGGTTTAGGTTTCCCTTGCTATAAAGCCAGTTGTATCTGACTCTAGGGTGTTGAAATCTGATTCATGTAAAGCTCTCTTCTCATTCAGTCTCATGAAGCAGCAATTTATATCCTCAGATCTTTTAAGACAGAAACTTAAGAGTCCACGAAGTCCAGCTTCATTAGGCTCAGAGTAAGGAAAAAACAGAGAGAGACAGAAAACAGGACTCCCGTCTTTGGCTGAACAAACGATACTAATACTACTCTTTATTCAGGCAGAGTATAACAGAAACGAAACTTAAGCAAGCAGAGTATACCAGAAACGAAACTTAACAGAAACAAAACCTAAGGCCCACAGCCAATCAGAAGTGTCAGAGCCCAAATAAGGAGAATACTTTTTCACTATTCTACGCATGCAAGCAAAGAGGCTGTTGGTTACAAAATGTGTCAGAGACAGCCTGACAGAATCCAGATACATTCCCACATGTCCTCCTTTTTCATTTAAATTTGAGAGAGGGACGGCTAATCATACCCCTGCATGTCATCATACTCCATAACTACTCCTCCATATACATCATCACTGTCCTCCTGGACATCGTACCCCTCCTGACTCCTGGTACCTTGTTTCGGAGGATGATACCTCATTGAGTACAATTGCCGTCGTGCAAAACCCGATGTCTCCCTTCTACGCAGTGGACATGTGTTACACATAGAAATAAGATTAGGAATACAATAAATGAAAAAACACAACGATATAAGGCAGATAATAATAACGAACCCATAAAAGAAAACTTGTCTAAGGACAGACAAATCAGGCAACCAAGAAGTCACCCAATCAAAGAGATTAACATCAGTGCGTACATTGTTAATAATGCTCTCCTGGAAAGTCTGAAGTTCTTTCTCAATAGTATTATTCAGATCCTGGAATTTTACCCGACATCCTTGGTTCCCGACCAGTTTACAAAATCCTCCGGATTTTGCTAACAGGTAATCTATGGCTAGTCTGTCCTGCATTTGGTCTTGATGAAGCTCAGTGATTTCCATTTGAAGATCCCGTATGACCCTCCCTGTGGCATTGATTGATTTCTCCAGCCTACAGGTGAGTCCCAAAATGGACCTTCTATTCTCCTGGGAAATGACACCTGGGTATGATCCCAAGGTGAGTGTTCCAGTGATAGCACCCCCTATAGCTCTCCCCCAGGAGCTACCATCAGAAAGCTGAACATCGATTATCACTTCATCATTGCAACCAGAACCCATCGGGCCGGCAGCAGCTCTCCGGCGCCGTGCATGTGCCTGAGGCGGCATTTGCACTTGTACGGGTAAGGTAAAATAACCCAATGCTGCACATTGATATTGTCCTGGATGGAAATTCGTGGCAACTCCATTAAAAAAGAACCACATGTTAGGATCCTTGATTTGCCATCCATTGCAAATTGAACCACTATCTATAGCAGAATAATCAGGAGTAAACATAGGAAACACATCATATATATCTTCAATAGTAGTGTTAAACAAGGTATAATTAAGCTTATAAGAACTGTTATAACTACCCCATAACCAAAAATAATCGTCACAACCCGTATAATTGCCTACATTCTGCAAAACCCTTTTTGCTTGAGTCCAGTACTTCCATTTACTATTCCAGACTTCAGAACTATGACAGCAGAAACAAAGTCCTTTAGTGTATTTCTTGAATGTCATGCTTCGCCAGCGGGTGTTGTTAAATTGTTCTGGGGGATTGGAGAAGAGTGTAGACCTATCAAGATGTTGCAAATGTCCAAGAACCAACTCAGGCGTGTTGAACAATGCCGGAAGAAAGGCCATTTGAGACACTGCCAGTGGATGCTCATAGTATAACGTTGCATTCTTACCATGAACTTCAAACATATAGTTAGCATGACGAATCCAAAAGTTGGGGTTGCCCCCATGAGGTATTGTTCTTACAGCTGGAAGCACAGTAAGAAAGAAAAGAACAAATGTCAGCAAATTTAGTCTACTGGTGAACCACCATCCTGGAGCTGAGTAACCTTCTTCTCTCTCCATGGGCGGATCGCTCGAGCAGGAATCCACACAGGTCCTGAGGTTGTAGAAACCGCTGCGTATCCTCGTCCCCAGGTGATTAGAGGTACAGGACCCTTCCACTCAGGATCGGGTTGCTGCCGATAAACGACCAATGGCTTAGGAAGACACTCCTCGGTCCTGAAATGCAATTCGACTGGAGAGTGTGACCTGTTATGGGGAGCAAGAAGAAAATTAAGAGTATACAGTACTTTAGCAACAGCTGTAGGTATTTCAGCCACAGGAACCCCTCTATCTCCCACTTGCTTGTGTAACAAATTTTTGAATGTCAGGTGGGCTCTTTCAACAATCGCCTGTCCAGTCGAGTTATAGGGTATTCCATGGGTTAGCTTAATGTCCCACTGACGGCAAAAGTCCTGAAAGGCAGAAGAAACATATGATGACCCATTGTCTGTCTTAAGGCTTTTAGGTTTACCCATTGCCGCAAACGAACGAATGCAATGTTGTATAACATGTCTGGATGTTTCACCCCGTAAGGGTGTAGCCCATATAAATCCAGAGAAGGTATCAACAGTCACATGTAACTTAGAAAGCGGAGCCAAAGCAGGTACTTGCGTGACATCCATCTGCCATAGCTGATTAGCTTCGGTTCCTAGAGGATTAACAGCATCAAATGGCAGGAATATAGGAGACTTCGTACAGGAAGCACAGGATGACACAATGTCTCTAGCCTGTGACATAGGAATGGAAAATCGTTTATGCAAAACCTTAGCAGATTGATGAAACATTGCATGACTGTCAATGGGGTTGTCAAAGAGAGAAAAAACCTCAGCAGAGTCCCAGAGAGCAGAATCTGCTCGTGCATTGCCCTCCGTCAAATAACCTGGGATCCTTGTGTGAGAGCGTATGTGGGCAATAAAGAATGGGACCGTACGGTTAGAAAGAAAACCTTGAAGCTGTTGGAATAAAGCAAAAAGATCCCTATCCATCGATGGAGACAAATAAGCTTGAGCTAAAGTAAAGACAAGGCGGTAAACATATTGAGTATCCACAATCAGGTTAAAAGGCACATCAGAAAATGTAGAGAAAGCAAGTATGACCGCTGCCAGTTCCGACCGCTGGGCCAATGCTTGAGGTCCTGTAAAAACAACCTCCCATTCCCCAGTAGGACCCTGCCATGTAAGGACTCCACGGGAGGGGGAGCCATCCGAGAAAAGAGTAACGGCATGCAAGATAGGTTGCATGCAAAGCGGGGATGACAGGGAGTAAGAAGTGAGATTCAGCAAGGTAAACTGCTTATCCTTGGGGGGGTTAAATTTAACTTGTCCCACAAAGTCCACCATGGCCACCTGAAATGCCTCAGAATGCTGTAGCAAGGCGGTTAGCTGATCCTGCGAAAAAGGAAAACAAACAAAGTCAACGTCATAGCCAGTCAAATGCTTTGCCCTAGTACGGCATTTGAGGAAAAGATCAGCAATCGCATCAGGCAGGCGATAACAGTTTTTCGAGGGAGTGTGCGCCAAGTGTAGCCATTCCACGATGGCCACCTTCTGAGCGTTGACAGGCGCGAACAAAACAGCAGTGGGCAGCCTCGGTGTAGGAAGAAGAGCGCATGCCAGCGCAACGGTGCCTGAGGGCACCCGATCCACAGCGATGGTATGCAGCTTTTCGTTGAGGCGTTGAAGAGCTGTACGCATCTCCGTTGTGCAGGGAATGATGTCTGCTGGAGAAGTGTGTCCAGAAAGAGCAGCAAAGAGTGGTGACAGCTCCTCCGTGCTCAGGGCCAAGAAAGGACGAGCCCAATTTATGTTCCCTAGCAATTGTTGCAATTGTACAAGAGTGAACTGCTCTGGAATAGCTATTGTTGGCAATAGCGGAGTTGAAGCTGTAGCTGAGAGCCTATGTCCCAGATATTGGAATGGATACATCCGCTGTACTTTTTCAGGAGCTATGATCAAGCCCGCTTGTTGCAAAATGTCTGCTAGGTCCTGCAGGTGTTTCTCCGTGACTTGTGGACCATGTAATAAAATGTCATCTGTGTAATGATAGACTTTAACCTCTGGATGACGTTGCCTGAAAGGTTCCAAAGCCTTGTTCACAAAATGTTGGCATAGAGTCGGCGAGTTAGCCATACCCATAGGCAAGACACACCATTCAAACCGTTGAGTAGGATGTTCATTATTGTATACTGGCAATGTAAATGCAAATTTTTCTCTGTCTTGTGGCGCTAGCAAGATTGTATAAAACAGTCCTTCAAATCTATGACCATGAGTTGATGATCTTCCGGAATCATGTTCGGATTAGGAAGTCCAGATTGTAGAGGTCCCATTGGCAAGATGTGCTCATTAACTTTTCTCAAATCATGTAACAATCGCCATTTTCCAGACTTCTTTTTCACCACAAAAATCGGAGAGTTCCAAGGACTAGTGGTTGTTTGAATATGTCCCAGATTTAATTGCTCCTGTACAAGGGCCTCCGCCGCCTGGAGCTTTTCTCTTGAGAGCGGCCATTGATCCGTCCACACTGGCGGGGTGTTTTTCCATTGTAGTGGAAGTGCATGCAACGGCGCTGCAGGGGAGGCCCGTATCAAAAATTTGTCTGCAAGGTACACCCTGTTTTAGCCAGGAGATCCCGGCCCCACAGAGTAATAGGAATATCCATAATCAGGGGGTGAAGAGAAACTTTTGTTCCCCCTGAGGTCTCAAAGACGATTGGATGAACACTCTGCTGTGCTGGCTTGTACCCGCCCACCCCATAAACTTCCCTACAGGGGCGGGCGGCCCATCCAGTCGGCCAATCTTTTTTTGCCACCACTGAAATATCGGCTCCTGTATCGACCAATCCAGACACTGAACGTCCACCCATAAGCAGCGAGCGGGTCGGTCTATCCTCGGTGATTTGTATCACCGCCATAGCTGCTGTTACAGTCCCCTCCTGGGATGGAGTTACAGTGGTCCCTAGTGGGAGCAGATGAAGGCGTCCTACAGGTTGTCCCTTAGGCAGGGTGAGATGTTGCGTGGCTGATGCAGGGATGACAATTTCTTGGTGACCCAATGTGACTGACCCTGCTGCAATGTGTACAGAAGCGGGTAAGGCGTCTGGGCAAGGAAGAACGATGCCCATCATGCCCTGGAAATTAACATCATCAACCAGTGTGGGAAGAGCCTCCACACACCCTGGCATAGTAAAAGTACAGTCCTTTTTATATATATATATAAATTTTTATTGATTTTCAAAATATAAAACAGACATTTAAGACATGATATTAACATACAAAACAATAAGAACTAAATAATTTTCTAAATACAATACTAAAAAAGAAAAAGAAAAAGAAAAAATGAAACTACATATTACATACAATTACCTACATCATCACCCTGTGCTATGTACATTGTCCTGGAGGATGTGGGATTTCCCATTAATTACTGTTATTCCCAAAATTTCATTTGGTCTCGTGTCAATTTATTTATTCCGTCTCTCATCAGCGAATAATCAACAAATTTTTGCCATATGTTCCAGAATCTGCTTTCCTTTATTATGCCTTTCTTAAGGTTTAGCTCCCATGTTAGTTTTTCATTTAATGCGAGATCCCACATCTGCTTATACCACTCCTCCACCTTTAACGTTATATCATTTTTCCAATTTTTTGCAATACACATTCTAGCTATTACCAACATCATGGACAACAGTTCTTTCTTATCTTTATCTATATTGACATCATCTACATCCGTCAGTAAGGTGATGTCTGGCCCCATTTTAAGATGCAATCCCATGATTTTTCCTATCTCAATTTCAATCTTTATCCAAAATTTTTTTACCACTTTGCATTCATACCACATATGAACATAAGTACCCAAATTATTTTTACACCTCCAACACATTTTGTCATTCTTCTTGTCTATCTGATGCAATCTCATAGGGGTCAAATACCACCTCCATAACATTTTAAAATTATGTTCCTTTACCCTTACCGACAGGGATCTCATAATTCTTTTTCTCCATTTATTTTGCCATTCCTTTTCTGTTATATTCATATTCAAATCTTGTTCCCATGTAGTTCTTAATTTTTCTTGCGGATTAACTTCTGTATTTATTATTTTGTAAATTTTACTAACCATCCCTTTAATTCCAATTTCCTCCTTTTTTATTTTCCACACTAGTTCCTCAAATTCTGTCCTATCTCTTTCCAAACTCTGTTCCCTCCAGTATTTATTATTCCACTTATTCACCATCGCTATTTGAAACCAATTCAACTTCATCTGGGTGTATAACTCACTTTTCCTCCCATGATCTTTACAAACTCGTATCCAATCCTTCAGCAGGAAAACCCCATTTGACAACAGAATTTCCTTCATCTCGTTGTCCATTCTTATTGGAAATTTTTTCAAATCTTCTATTTCAATTATCGGTGAAGTATTTGGGGCCAATTTCATTTTAACTTTCTTCCAAACTCCCAACATTGTTCTCATCAATCTATTTTTGACTGGTGTTTTCCTTGTTTCATTGTCTAAAAAGAAGCTCTTACCCTCCTCCTTTAATTCCTTCATTTCAATTTCCTCCCAAATAACCGGCTCCTTCATCAAAATCTTAACTATATTCTTTATCTGAAATGCTTTATGATAATTCTTTAAGTTAGGTATTCCAAGGCCACCTTCTTTTTGAGATAAATACCATGTTTTCTTTAAAATTCTAGGTCTACGTCCCCCGTTGCAGAAATTGTCAAATAATTTTTGAAATTCCCCAATTTCCTTATCTGTCAGGTGTATTGGTAAGGCATCAAATAAAAAATTTAATTTTGGTAATAACATCATTTTAGTCAATGCTATTCTGCCGAACCAAGACAACCTCAATTTTTGGTATTGCAATATTTTAGCCTTAAGTTCCTTCTTTTGTTTATCATAATTTAATCTTTTTAAATCTTCTAACTTATTAGAAATATTTATCCCTAAATATTTCAAACTCTCTTTGATCTGCAATTTAAATTCATCCCTAATTTTCCTTTGCTCTTCTTTTTCAATATTACTTAAAATCAATTCCGATTTATCCCAATTTATCTTCAGGCCTGTTATTTGTTCGAATTCCTTTAAATGTTTTTGAATACTTTCCATCGTTCTTTTAGGGTGTTTCATAATTAACAAGGTATCATCTGCATATAAACTAATTTTATTTTCCATTATTCCTTCTATGCTTTTATCTTCCCTTATTGTATTTGCTAATATTTCCATCGCCATGATAAATAGTATTGGAGATAGGGGGCATCCTTGCCTTGTTCCTGCCTCTAGTCTCACTTCCTCTGTAAGCCCATCATTAACCCTAACCTTGGCGTACCCTTGTTGGTATAATTGTTCTATTGTTTTTATAAACCTATCACCAAATCCGTAACTCTTAATTATCTCGATGATTGTTGCCCATTGTAAAGAATCAAATGCTTTAAAAATATCTAACGATAGTAATCCTACTTTCTCTTTATTTTGTTCTGCCGCATCTATTAAATCTAATACTCGCCTTACTAAATCTGCCATGTGTCTCCCTTTCACAAATCCGGCCTGGTCTTTGTTTATATATTTATCCATAAAGCTGTTTAATCTGTTTGCCAATATTGCCGTAAAGATCTTAGCATCTTGATTTATCAGAGAAATAGGCCTATATGATTCTACTTTTTCTGGATCCTTTCCCGGCTTTGGTAATAAAACAATTATTGTTCTATACCATAATAAGGGTATCTGTTCCCCGTTAAGTATACCATTGTAAAGTTTTAACAATTTTGGAATTACTATATCCTTAAATTCCTTATAAAATTCAGCGGGTAATCCATCTTCTCCGGGTGATTTATCTGCTTTCAATTTATTTATTACTTTTTTTATCTCTTTTTCAGTTATTAATTCTTCCATTCTTTGTTTATGCTCCTGGCTTATTTTATTTTTAATTTGCATTCCCAATTTATCTTTTAATTTATCTATGTCTACCTTCTTTTTAGCGTATAGATCTTGATAGAATTCTCTAACCACCTTACATTTATCTTTAGTCTTATTATATCTTATGCCTTCCTTATCTACTAAAGTCCCTATTTCCCTTCTACTTCTTTTTTCCTTAGCCGCTCTTGCCAACAATTTTGAATTTTTATTACTATATTCAAAATATTCTCTTTTTAAATATACTAAGTCTCTTTTCACCTTTTCTATGTCATTTCCTATTAATTCCTTCTTTAGTCCCTGCAACCTTTCATAGACCTTTCTATCCTTGGTTATTACATGTTTCTCCTGCAACCTTTTAATCTCTTTTTCAATTTCTTCTTGTTTGCTTTTTGCCTGTTTATTTCTAATGCTTGCCAACCTAATGCTTTCACCTCTGAATATTGCTTTCATTGTATCCCATACCATGCCAATTCCTACTTCCCCTGTATCATTCCACTTCCAATTTTCATCCCATTTTTCTACCATTTGATCTTTACATTTTTTATCTCTAAACAGTCTGGGATTATATCTCCAATTTCTCCTAATCTTTATAGCGTCTATTTTTATTTCCAACAAAACTTTTGCATGATCCGACTCTTTAAATATTCCTATCTCTATATCTTCTAAATTTCTTATCAAATTATCTGTGACAAAGATGTAATCTATTCTGGAATACGTATTATACACTTGTGAGAAATATGTATACGCCCTTTCCTTTCCTTTAAGTTCTCTCCATGCATCTTTTAGTCCCAAGGATTTCAGCCAATTATTTAAAACATACATTTTATTTCCACCCACACATCTTGTTGTATTCGTACTATCTATATTTGATCCTATTAAATTGAAATCTCCCGCTACAATCATTTTTGTTGTTTTCTCCTTCTCCAATATTCGATATATCTTATCTAAGAACCTGTTTTGATGTTCATTTGGTACGTACAAATTCACCAACATTATTTCCTCCTCTTCTATTTTCCCCTTTATTATCAAATATCTACCTTCTGGGTCTGGTATACTTTTTACCATCTCAAATCCCAGTCTATTTGATATCAAGGTTGCTACCCCCCTGGCCTTTGAAGAGCCGTATGATTTTTCATAAACCTGAGTCCATCCTAAAAACAACTTATTGACTTGTTCTGATTTCTGGTGGGTTTCCTGAAGAAAGATTACATCCGGTCTGTCTTTTCTAAGTGCTGCTTCCAATCTCCTTCTCTTCACTTGACAACCAGTACCTTTCACATTCCATGTTATTACTTTTATATTCCTCATCTATTGTTTTTCTCCCATAGTTTTTTACAATTCCCACTTCCTCCTACGGACATGTGATTAACATATAACATCTCCTTCACCTTATACAAAAAAAGGAAAAAAAAAGTAAAACAGCTAAAAAAAAAATTTAAACACTCCACTACTATCACTCCCCATTTTTCTTTTTTACAAATGGCCTCTGGGATCCAGAGAGGGGAGTGGGGGGTGCGTCCAATCATAGGAGCTTGAGAGAGACCTGAACCTATTCTCCGCTCGGAGCGATTCCTCCTTCTGCACCTTTGGGCATATTTTCATTTTCATTGCTGTCCCGTCTTCTATAACCAGCAGATATAATCAATTCTTCCTTCAGATCAAACCACTCTTTAGTTCCTGCTTCCAATAACTTGGCATCTGTCATTACATCCAGGACATTGGGGCCCTCGCTGATTAGATAACGTTTTCCCAGATAGAAAAAACTTAATTGTCTTGGAAATTTCCAATTGTACTTTATCCCTTTTTCCTGGAGTCGTTTTGTAATTGGTTTCATCGATTGTCTCCAAAAACGGTCCTCAATTGGAATGTCATTATACACTTCAATATCTTGCCCTTCTACTTTTAAAACCTCTGCTCCTTTTTCACGTATGAGCGCCATTAAGCGCAGTTTGTCTGCCACATTAGCAAATTTTAACATGACATTCCTTGACCCAGTTTTCCCTCTTCTTGAACCCAACCTGAATACATTTACAACCTCCTGCGGTGTGAAACCATCTTCCATGATTTCATCAAGCCATTTCACAATTCTTTCTTTTAATTTATCTGGGGAATTCTCTGGAAACTTTCGAATTATAACGTTTGCTCGTCTTAATTGTTCTTCTACGTTTTCCAATCTCTTTTCATGGTCTCCAACCTTGTTTTCCCTCTCCTTCTCTCTCTTTCTCAGATCCGTAACCTCTGCTTTAATCGTTGTCTGTTCTTTTTTTATTACTTCTTGTTCTTTTTTAAGACTTTCTGTATCCTTTTTTAAATCTTCAATTCCCTTCATGAAATTTACTAACATATCTTGCATCTCTTGTTTTCGTTCTCGTCTATCTTGAGCAAACATTTTTCCAATGTTGCTCTCCAGATTCTCAAATTTCACCTTAAGGGTTTCAAATTCAGTTTTAAATCCTTGCCCCCCCTCCATTGCAGATGTTATTGGTGTTGTTGCTGTTGCTGTGGTTACAATCGATGTTGGTACAGTCCCTGCTATAGCCGCTGTTGTTGTTACAGTTGTTGTGGCTACTATTGTTGTTGTTACTTTTGCTGTTGTTATCACAATTGATTTTACTGCAGTTGGAGCAACCGTAGTTGGAGATACTATTGTCTTCTGTTGTTGTTGCTGTTGTAGTTGTTGTGCCATCTTCTTCACTGTCTCCTGCTCCTCCAGGTCTTTCATCTCTTGCTGCATTGTTTTCTTCATCTCGTCTTCCTCCTCCTCCAGCCTTGTAAGCCTTCTGAAACTCCTATCTGAAGATGTTGGTCTTTGCTCTCTTGTCCAGGCCAATTTCTTCTCCTTCTCTTTCCCTCTCCCCTGCCGTTTCATCCAAATATATTTCCAATTGCTGTTTTTATTAATTTACTTAACCAATTTACTATTTAAAATACACCATATATTTTAACTCTAACCAATTTTATTTATTTATTTCCAACTGCAATATTAGATCTTTTTCCCCTCCTCCCCCTCCCCCTCTGTCTTATATATGTGTGTGCATTTACACCCACATATACTCACACATCTATAAGCCAGTATTCACCCGAATCTCAGTCTATATAAGGGTGATGAGGGGGAGGGGAAAAAAAGGGAAAAGAGAGAAAAAAACAGAACAAAAAGGAAATCAATTTTCCCAATTCAAACCAATTTAATTTCCCTCTTGACTTTTGAATATTTTAATGTATTTTTTTCCCCCGGGTGAACAAAAAAGAAAAACAAAAAAAGAAAAAGAGAATGGAAAAAATAAAAAAGCAAAAAGAATAATAAATTTTAAAAATCTAAAAAAATCAAAATAGCGAATTACAAAAATTCCCTGGAAATAGAAAAAAAGAAAAAAGAAAAAAAGAAAAAAAATAGGTAACAATGAAAATAGTTGAAAAATATCCTCAGGCTTCGTCTCACAAAATGAGGGTAAAGGGAACCAGCTTTATCTTTCTGTTATAAGTTAAAAAACATTGTCCAACTCTTTTTTAAAAAGAAGAGAAAAAGAAAACAAATGTAAAAAACCCCCTGTCGAATCCAATCTCCTGCTCTCCAGAGTTCCAGCCTAACAGTAGTTTGTTTCTCAAACACGCTTCTGGGCCACAACACTGTCTTATTCCTCTTTGTGCCTCCAGCTCTCCTTTTTATTTCGAAACCGAAGTTCCCGATCCACTGCCGCAGCAACCCAGGAGGGGAAAAAAAACAGGAAAAAGAGAAGGAAAGAGAAAGAGGCAGAGGATCTTTCCCCGCTACTTGGCCCTTTACGTATCAGCCCCCACTAACTTGTAACAGTGCGGAAAACTCAATCACTTTTCTTCTCCTTTCTACTCTTTTCCAACACCGCGGGACTCCGTGCGTCTCCGATCGAGAGGGACGGCGAGACCAAGTAAAGCCGCTTCGGCTTACCTCTTTCGACTCCCCGCCGATTTTTCCCTTTTCGATCCAGTCGTCCGCTGTCCGCTTTGCCTACACTTTATCCAATTTTACCGGAACGCCGATCTCCACACCAATTCCGCTCCGTCCGTTCTTCAGCTAAGAGCTCCGGGGACTCGTTGCCATTATAGGTCGCCCATCCCCCCACTCTCTCCACAATCGAAACTCTGCTTTATATCCTTTTCTCGGCACGACTTTAAAACTTCAAAACTATTTTCCGCATCTGATTTTCCTTCTGTATATTTTAGTCCATTTTTTTACCGTGTTCAGGAACTATTTTCGCTTTTAACAGTCACTTTCGTTTCCCTCTTTTCCGAGCGGATGAAAATTCACTCCTCTCAGCTCTCCATCTTGACACGCCCCCCTACAGTCCTTAGATAACCTCAATAAAAGCCCTTCTTTTAGAGGATGGTTTTTTCTATATCGTGAAATCATTTCTTGGGCAAGTTCCATATCTTCTGCCATCTCTTCCAAAACCTCCTGTATTGCTTCCTCACTGACCTCTGGTAGCCCTATTATTTTGCCTGGGCCCGAGCCTGGCCCGCACTCCCATTTCCCTGCTGCTGTGGAGAAAAGTCAGAGTCTTTGTGCTGAGCAGCTGAGGGGTTGGCATTAGGATTTGAGCGGCACTGATTGGCCCAATGGTACCCTTTCTGGCAAATGGGACACTTCCTTGAAGGGCGTGCTGCCTGCTTTTGAGAGAAGCGACATTGTGCTTTAAAATGTCCTTCTTTTCCACAGCCAAAACAACGTTTATTTTGAGCCTGAGTTGTGGGCAATTGAACTGCAGCTGCCAGAAGTTGAGCCTTGTAACTGTGAGTCCCCACATTTTGACAAACTTTCATCATGTCTGCTATAGATGTTCCTGGCCTAGCATAAACAGCTGTCAGAGCCCCTTTACAATCCTCATTGGCATTTTCAAAAGCCAGTTGTTTCATGAGCATTTCCCGTGCCGGGACATTTTCCACCTGGCGGCTGAGAGCAGTCATGAGTCTGTTAATAAACTCAGTGTAATCCTCTTTAGGGCCCTGCCTTATTGCTGCAAACCCAGCAACTGAGCTATCTCCTTTGGAAGGAATCTTACTCCAGGCACGCATGACTATCTGTGCAACATCTCCCAGCTGGGCATCAGTGAGTGCCAACTGCTGTGTGGGGTTGGCAAAATTTCCCTCCCCACATAACATATCCATCGTGAGTGCAGGGCGTGTATGGTGTACCTCCCAAGCCACATCCCTCCACTCTTGCAAGCAGAGCATTGTTTCTGCAGGAGGCAGGAGTGCTTTGATCATCTGTTTCCAATCCACTGGTAGCAATTTTTGAGAAGCAATGGCTTCCAACAAAACTTTAGTAAAAGGTGCATTAAACCCATAGTCACGTATGCTGACTCTTAGTTCCTTCAGATATTTGTAATGGAGGGTTTCATATCTATCTGGGACTGCCAGTGCATTGCCCACAGCCGGAGCCCCCCTTATCACTGGGTATATCTCAGGAGATTCCACATCCAGCACAGCTGCCGTTAAAGCAGCAGAGAACTGTGTTTTGGTAGGGCTAAAAGTGCTTGATTGCTGCAAGGCAGGATATAATGTCCCATCTCCATTTCCACCTCCACCCCCATCAGGGGGCTTAAGCTGTTGTTGCTCATATGATGGAGGGGCAGTTGCCATAGCCCCCCCTTTGGCTGGAGGCAAAAGCTGTGGGAGGGGGCCATCAAGCCTCTGAGAGAATAACATATTCTTTGGAGTGAGTCTCTGAAGGCAGTCTCTAACTTCCTCCCATGTAAATAATACTGATACAGAAATTCCATTATGCTTCTGCATTTCTCTCCCAATCTGTTTCCACTGTTTTAAGTCCAGACATTCATCAAATTTAACCCAAGGACTGATTTTTTTCTATAGCTTTGACTAGCTTTTGTATCTCCTTCTCATCAGCCTTTCGCCCATTGTTATTCAAAAGATCTGAGATTACAAAGTTCCTGCATTTGCGAAGCAAGCACACATCCCATGATTTTTCCACTCACCCTGTTGTAATTCTCAAGCGCTTGATTGGACCTTTCCTCTGGTCAGAGTGAGTGAAGACCTTGTCCCCGGTCGCCAATTATGAGGTGCTAATTGCTGAAGCAGAGTTCAAAGAAGGCTCTCATTGTAGTTCAAAGCCTCACACGGGGCACCACTTGTTGAAATCTGATTCATGTAAAGCTCTCTTCTCATTCAGTCTCATGAAGCAGCAATTTATATCCTCAGATCTTTTAAGATAGAAACTTAAGAGTCCACGAAGTCCAGCTTCATTAGGCTCAGAGTAAGGAAAAAACAGAGAGAGACAGAAAACAGGACTCCCGTCTTTGGCTGAACAAACGATACTAATACTACTCTTTATTCAGGCAGAGTATAACAGAAACGAAACTTAAGCAAGCAGAGTATACCAGAAACGAAACTTAACAGAAACAAAACCTAAGGCCCACAGCCAATCAGAAGTGTCAGAGCCCAAATAAGGAGAATACTTTTTCACTATTCTACGCATGCAAGCAAAGAGGCTTTTGGTTACAAAATGTGTCAGAGACAGCCTGACAGAATCCAGATACATTCCCACACTAGGGTTCAGTGCTCATCTCTGTTTCAAAAACTGAAGAGCCACGGAACGCTGTTTACCTTCCCACTGAAGTGGTCCCTATTTATCTACTTGCAATTTCTTGCTTTCGAATTGCTAGGTTGGCAGGAGCTGAGACAAAGACGGGAGCTCATACCGTTCTGCAGTACTCAGGAATTGAAGTGCTGACCTTCTGCCTCCCAGTCAGCATCTTAACCACTTGAGCCACTGCAGTCCATAGACACCAGGTACCACGTTTGTTTTGTTTCCCCCTCCGATTATATTAATTCATATTAACTTGATGTGACAACCAAGCTTCTCCTATATTTCTATGCAGGGATATGTGTTTTTGACATACACTGCTACTTCACTTCAGTTTCTATTATTTCTGTTCTTTTTGAACAATTTGTATCCTTCAATTCTAGTCTTGGGAATCATCCCACCAAATTTCAGTTATTCCTAACAAATCATTATTTACTCTCCTGAACTAAGAATTCCAATTTTTCTTATTGGGAAAGGTTGGGAAACGCTGGTCTCCTTGCAAAAGTTCATCCCTCTGTACATTGTTGGAGCTTGTGTTAAAGTGTAACAACAACTTGGCTTTGAGGATATGTAGTGTATGATGCTTTATGGCATGCAATTGTAGACTTTAACACAGGCAATAAAAAAAGAGAAAAACTTGAAATGTGAATTTATAGCACCAAAATAAGAGAGTAACCAGTGAAGAAGTATTAAGGCAAATGGATGAAGATTGAGAAATCGTAAAACATATAAAATGAAGAAAGCTAGAATGCTTTGTTCAAGGAATGAGAAATGAAAAGTAGGTTATTACAGCTGATAGTTCCAAGAAAAATAAACAGGAAAACAAGTGCAGAAATGAGGAGAATTTATGAGCTGAAAAACATGCGAAGCTGGCTTAAATGCCCAACATCATTGTTTAGAGTCACTGCCATCTAATGTTAATATGGCCAAGATGACGGTCACTCTCCAGTAGGTGACAAATAACAAGAAGTTGTTGTTGTTGTTCAGTTGCACAGTCAATTCCGACCCTTTGCGACCCCACGGACCATTGCCCGCCAGGCACCTTTGTCTTCCACCATCCTCCTCAACCTGGCCAGCTCTGTGCCCATTGTGTCTACATTACCATCTAGCCATCCCATTTTCTGACGTCCCTTTCTTCTTTTGCCCTCTACCTTTCCCAGCATCAAGGCTTTCTCAAGTGAATCCTTTCTTTTCATTTGATGTCCAAAGTACTTTAGCTTCATCTTTACTATTTGACCTTCAAATGAGCAGTCAGGGTTGATTTCTTCTATGATTGACCTATTTGTTCTCTTCGCTGTCCAGGGATCCGACAAAACTCTCCTCCAACACCACATTTCAAAGGCATATATTCTTCTGCACTCAGCCTTCCTAATGGTCGAGCTCTCACAACCATACATTACCACCAGGAATACCATTGCTTTGACTATACGAATTTTTGTTTGCACTGTGATGTCTCTACTTTTCACTATGTTTCCCAGGTTTCTCATAGCATGTCTCTCAAGAATCAGTCACCTTTTTATTTCATGGGTGCAATCCCCATCTGCAGTGATCTTAGATCCTAAGAAAGTAAAATCTGTCACTGCTTCTACTTCTTCCTCATCTATTTTTCAGGAACTGATCAGGCCTGTTGCCATTATCTTTGTTTTCTTTATGTTGAGTCTCAGGCCAGCTTTTGCACTCTCTTCTTTCAACCTGATCAGGAGCTTCTTTAGGTCTTCCTTACTTTCTGCCATTAGGGTGGTATAGTCTGCATATCTCAAATTGTCGAGGTTTCTCCCAGCAATTTTGTTCTCGTATTGTAATTCCTCCAGGATGAAATTCTTTAATGCCATAGATGTCAACCTTACTAGCATGGAATTATTTCCACTTGTATGTCCCTTCCTCTTATTTCCTTTCCTCACCAACTGCCACAAGACTGTTATAGACTGTGGAATATTCTGGGTTGCTCTCAAGGGTGGATCATTAGACTTTCATACACAGTGAAGAATCATTGTTGTATACCTGGCACCTCTGCTTTAAAAAAATCGCACATATTGTCTGAGACCTTTTGGAGAACACCAGAGAGTCATAGTAGAACATACTTGGTGACCTGAACTGATGATCTAACTCAGGGGTTTGCAAGCTACAGCCTGCAAGGCAGACCTGGCCCCTGGTGCCATTTCATCTGGCCTGCGGCGGCAACCTCGAAAGCGGAAGCAGACACATTTATGACAACCGTAAATGTACCCACGCATGCAAAAATATGCCCACTGTGGTTTGGGGCATTTATGATCTAAACCACGTGTCCGGCCCACTCAACTGTCTGAAGGGGAGTGGTCCAGTCCATGGCGCAAAAACCTTGAGAACCCCTGATCTAACTTATTAGTAGTAGTCATCAGGACTAGAACAGGATATTTTGCCCCACAAGACAAAGGTTCCCACCCCTTCTAGATACCAATATGACCTGAACTCAGAACTGAAGTTTACTTCAACATTGGCAATGGGACAGTGTCCTCACTGCACTTAAAAGCAGCAGCATACTGGAAGCCTAGGCCAGCGACACCTACATAGTACATACAGATTTGTCATGCAACAGATTGATACGTTGTGGGCAAATCTGCTGCCAATGCCTCTTCACTCGCCACTTACCTGAGGCGACTACCCCATTCCCAGTAAGCCCAGCCTTGCTAGACAGCTTCACCCTTGATGTGAATTGAACAAGATGGGTTACCTTGCATCTTAATAGGGTCCATAAGTGTTGTGTATTGAATATATTTGTAACCACACGAATGAGTGGATGTAACAATCTCTAATAGTAACACTGTAACCTTCTGTATGAGGACGTGAGCTAGTGGCCACCGGGGGCAGTAGCGACGCCCAGCTCACATGGTACACATTCCTCAAATGCCTTCAGCTGCGCGGGAAAGATTCCCGCGCTCACCTCACCTGGACAAGAAAGGCGTGACCCAGGATGACGTCACTTGGACAGTAGCCAATGCCCTGTTGAAGAGCCATATTCAATTGTATAGCCACCGCATAAAAGGAGCTGTTTGTCCGCCATTACCACATGTTCGTACTGTACTCCATGCAATAAAGATGTGCTAGGCTAGCATACAGCTGTTTCCATTGTCTTGATTCCCAAACACAAAATTGGCAACGAAGGTGGGATAATGGATTCCCACGGGGACAAGACACACTCACAGCAACCGGTGTTCGACGTGACCCACCCCGAGCGATGGGACTGGTTCGAGATGGACTTCAAGAGTACGGTAGCGGTTGCCGGCATCACCGACGCGGGAAAGAAGAGAGGTCTTCTCATCACGATGCTCGGTTTCCACGCAGTGCAAGCGCTGATGGACCTGGTGGCACCACGAGAGGTGGAACAGGTTCTGTAACCGAACTGCTGGCGACTCTGAGAAACCACTTCAAGCCCAAGGTATCCTTCTTCTCTGCCAGGGCTGCGTTCGCGAGGAGGGACCAAAAGCCGGGTGAGTCCGTATCTGAGTATGCGGCGGCCCTCTGTTTGGCGGCAACCCCATGCGAATGGTGCGACATTCTAGACGTGGCCCTGAGGGACAGGATGCTCTGTGGGATGAGAGATGGGGAAACCCAAAGGAAGCTCATGACCCGAGGCCACGACCTCACCTTCAAAGAGGTACTACAAGAAGCCCTAGCTGCTGAGTCCACAAGGGCTGGGTACAAGCTTCTCAAAGCAAAGCCACCACAAGTAGAGGCAGCTGCATCCGCCATCCAGGCGACTTGGAGGGCGCCCCCTGCCCCGCGCTCGCCCACATCCTCAGAGGCCTCTGCCACCCCAGGCTCCAGTGAAGATGAGGGAGTCCGGAAAGTCAGAAAGGGGCTGAGCGAGAAGAAAGGGAAAGGGGGCCGACGCTGCGATGGCTGTGGAGCGTCCCACGAGCGGAGCAAGTGCCCATTCAGGAAGGCCGAGTGCCACAACTGCGGACGGAAGGGCCACATCGCCATGGTCTGCAAGCAATAGTGGGACGATAGCAAACGCCCCACGAGGAGACGGGATGGCGTTGGCAGAGTCTACGATGGTGGCGACGACCCAGAGGGGGACCACGTGTACCGAAGAGTACATGAGGAAGACAACTTGGCCGTCTACAGCGTGCCTCTAGGGCAACCACATTTTTATGTTGTGGTACTGTTGCAAGGGGTTCCCGTTAAAATGGAAATAGACTCGGGGTCTGTATACTCCCTCATTTCCCATAAGGAGTTTTTGCGCATTCCCCCCAAGGAGCAACCCAAACTCAAAGAGATGAGGTCGAACTTAAGAGACATGCAGGGAAATGGGATCCCAGTGTTGGGGGTCGGGGATTTTGAAATACAGTATAAGGGACTCAGGAGGAAACTCCCTCTAGTAGTTCTAAGGGAGGGGGGTGTAACCTCCTGGGTACACAATGGTTCAAACCCCTGGACATTTTCATAGGCGGCGTCCATGCCATCGGGGGGGATGAGATTCAGGCAGTGTGCGACGCACACCCTGAGGTATTCAAGAAGGGGCTCGGGAAGTACAAGGGCCCCCCAGTTTCTTTCGACCTAGACCCGGAGGTCCGCCCAATTAGGCTCAAGCCACGACGGGTTCCATTCGCCCTGAAGGACAAAATTGAGGCGGAACTGGACAAACTGGTGGGTCAGGGGATTTTAGTGCCTGTGGACTCTGCAGAGTGGGAGACTCCTATTGTTACAGCGTTGAAAGCAAATGGGGAGGTGCGGATTTGCGCTGACTACAAGTGTACAATTAACAAGGCAATCCACCCTAATGCCTATCCGGTGCCGGTAGTTAGCCATCTGCTAGCTACTTTACATGGGGGAAAGTTTTTCGCCAAATTAGATCTGGCGCAGGCGTACCAGCAGCTATCAGTAACCCCAGCTACAGCTGCTGCGCAAACTATTGTAACTCACAAGGGGGCATTCAAGGTAACGCGCCTACAGTTTGGGGTGAACTCGGCGCCGGGGATATTTCAGTTCCTTGTGGAACGTTTGTTAAAGAAGTTACCGGGCGTCTTGCCATACTTCGACAACATATTGATATCTGGGGGGAGCGAATCAGAACTGGCCCAGAGACTAGATAAGGTCCTTACAGTCTTCAAATCCGCGGGGTTGAGGCTGCGGAGGGACAAATGTGTGTTTCTGGCAAGAGAAGTTGAGTTTCTGGGGTTCCGTATAACCCCTGAGGGGGTGAAACCCGCTGAGTCCAAAGTCTCAGCCATCCAAAACGCCCCTCGCCCCACCGCGAAACCGGAGCTACAATCCTTCCTGGGGCTGCTGAATTTCTACCATTCTTTCCTGCCCAGGAAAGCGTCGATTGCAGAGCCCCTGCATAGGCTGCTGAAGAAGGATGCGGTTTGGCGGTGGGGGGAGAATCAGGAGCGGGCTTTCAGGGAACTCAAGCAGTTCCTCTCCTCAGAGGCTATTCTAACCCATTTCGACCCAAAGAAGCCGGTAGTCTTGGTCTGCGACGCCTCACCAGTGGGGGTGGGGGCGGTCCTTTGCCACGTGTTAGAGGGCGGGTGAGAAGCCCCAGTTGCCTTCTATTTGAGATCATTGTCCAAGGCAGAACGAAATTACGCCCAAACAGATAGGGAGGCCCTTGCTATTGTGGCGGGCACAAAGAAGTTCCATGATTTTTTGTATGGTCGTCCATTCACCATTGTAACCGACCACAAGCCACTATTGGGTATTTTCACCTCAGACAAGCCCACTCCACAGATCCTTTCCCCAAGGATGCTTCGGTGGGCCATTTTCCTCAATGCATACAAGGGTTCATTAGAGTACCGCCCCGGGAAAGACATAAGCCACGCTGACGCACTCTCAAGGTCTCCTCTTCCCCAGCTGGGAGACCCAAAGTGTGAGATAGAGCAAGACAGCCAAGTCCTCCTCATAGAAGCCCTAGATGCACCCCCCATACTTCCCGTGGAAATCGCTGCAGCCACGGCAAAGGATAAAACTTTAGCCCTTGTTAGATCCTGGGTACAGAAGAGGTGGCCCACGGCTCCCCCCACAGACGAGTTTGCTGTGTTTTTCAGGAAGAGGGTTGAGTTGTCCACAGAAAGGGGGTGCCTCCTGTGGGGGGAGAGAGTGGTGGTCCCAGAATCATTAAGGGCAAGGGTGCTACAGCTTTTACATGTCAGCCACCCAGGGATCGTGCGCTCTAAGGCGCTGGCCCGAAGCTATTTCTGGTGGCCACAGCTTGATGCAGACATTGAACACATGGTGAACACCTGCGAAAGTTGCCAGAGCTCTCGCCCTGAGGAGTCCCGCCTTCCACACAGAGAATGGGACACAGCTAGGGGGCCGTGGTCCCGCCTCCACATAGATTTCGCAGGTCCATTCAGGGGTTCCTTTTTCCTACTGGTAGTGGATGCATACTCCAAGTGGTTAGAAGTGATTCCAATGCGCAGCACCTCATCAGCTGCAACCATAAAACAACTGCGCAGGCTGATAAGTACCTTCGGGATACCTGACGTCATTGTGAGTGACAATGCAAGTACTTTCACGTCGGCCGAGTTCCAGGCATTCTTGGAGTCCAACGCCATTCGGCACATTACCTCAGCCCCCTTTCACCCTGCAACTAACGGCCAGGCAGAACGCCTGGTGCACATAATGAAAGAGGGGCTGCGGCACATGGGACCAGGGGATCTGGACCAGCAGCTCTGCCAGTTTTTGTTGGCATACCGGGTGACGCCATTGGCGTCGGGATTCTCCCCCACTGAACTCCTCATGAAAAGGAAATTGCATTCATTGTTAAGCAGGTTGGACCCCACCAGGGTGGAGGATAGGGGAAGAAACATTGAGCACAGCCCCACAAAAAGCTTCCAGATAGGTGAACCTGTACATTGTAGGAACTACGCAGCTACAGGGCCAGCCTGGGTGCCGGGAGTAGTCATTAATCAAACCGGACCAGTGTCTTACTGTGTCGAGACCAACACGGGTCTCCTCTGGAGAAGGCACGCTGACCAACTAAGGCATCGAGTGATTGGGGGGCCGGACAGAGGTTCCCAGCAGCAAAACTCAATGTTAGGGTTCTCCCCCACCCGCTTATCCCAAGGGGGAGAAAACGAAGGGCAACAGTGCCAAACAAGGGGGGGGGAGCACAAGCTCAAACCCGTATCCTTTAGATACGCCAGTTTCCCCCAGCCCTTTCAAAGAGAGGAATGAGTTTGCCCCTGAGTTAGATTGTGAGTTACCAAACCGGGGGTTTTTTTCGGAGTGTTCCCCCACCCGTCCAAGCGAAGAGTGGGGTTTTCTTTAGTCCCTAATGCCCCCGGTTTGCCCACATCTGCATCAGAAACCCATCCTCCCCCTTCTCCTACCCAAACCAAAGCTGCAAGTCCGCAGTGAGTCACTAACGAGTCATCCTCTCCAATTGCAGGACAAGAGCCTGGAGGACACAGACGAGGGGGCATGGCCGAGTCAAGCATAACGGCCGCACGCCCAAAACGCACATGCGGAAAACCAGTTTGGTTGAGGGACTTTGTCCCATCTTAGGGGGGAGGGATATTGTGTATTGAATATATTTGTAACCACACAAATGAGTGGATGCAACAATCTCTAATAGTAACACTGTAACCTTCTGTATGAGGACGCGAGCTAGTGGCCACCGGGGGCAGTAGCGAGCGCCCAGCTCACATGGTACACATTCCTCAAATGCCTTCAGCTGCGCGGGAAAGATTCCCGCGCTCACCTCACCTGGACAAGAAAGGCGTGACCCAGGATGACGTCACTTGGACAGTAGCCAATGCCCTGTCAAAGAGCCATATTCAATTCTTTGACCACCGCATAAAAGGAGCTGTTTGTCCGCCATTACCACATGTTCGTACTGTACTCCATGCAATAAAGATGTGCTAGGCTAGCATACAGCCGTTTCCATTGTCTTGATTCCCAAACACAAAAACAAGTATGGAAGTAAATAAATAACTATCTCTGCCATGAAAAGACCTGATAAAGCACTTGATTTTCTCTTTTGGATCAGCTGTAGGTCGTCACCGTTCTGGCTGGAAAATTCTGGAAGTCATCATCTGAAAAGATATAGTTTCTCAGCTTTGTTTGCTGGGTGAAAGGAATGTGTATGTGTATGAGTGAGAAAGGGAGAGAGGGGCAAGGGAACAGCTTTTCACTTTGAGAAATACTCAAATTGCTTGTGCTCTCCAGTGTAGCTAATAAATGTGAAAGAAATGACTGCACCAAGAATGGCCATTTATTTTACCTGTCTCTGGGCAAAAAAAGGAGGGGGGTACTGGATAATATTTTACCTCCACCCTTAGCTTCCACTGAGAAGACTGAAGTTGCTGTGATGAATGTTACCTTCTGTGATGTGAAGAGCATGAAGTGGTACATCATGTCCCCTCACAGCTGTTTGCCCCCTCTTCCCTAAGAAAACAAATGGCAGCTCCTCTTTGTGTCATCTCTTTCCCCCTTTTTCTTTTCCTTTTAAATGACTTTTCTCCCAGAGATCTATCACAAGAGCTCTGTGAGGAATTTGTCGTGAGTCAGGCTCAGCCTGTAGCCTTACATCCTCACTCAGTGCCACAACCATAATTCTCCCAGAGCAGAATGATAGAAGCTTGCAATGGCTAATAATGTATTATGATGATACTGTCTAGTCAAGAAAGATGACACTCAGGATGGTGTAGTTTTTTTCTCTTTAGTCATTGTGTGTGTGTGTGGGGGGGTTGTTTGTTTGTTTGTTTGGCATCTCATTTGGGTTACATGAAAGCTTTTCTCTCACAAAGCTGAAACAAATGGTGTTTTCCTGCTTGTAAACATTAAGACCAAGTAAACTAAGCAACAACAAATACATTAAAGTAATACAGCTCCCCTGTCACTGACAGGCATATATTTGCTGGAGAATGAATTTCACAAGGCGAGGCAAAAGGGAGGATTTTTAATCTTTTGCTTCACGTCTGGGAAACATGGATCCCATCTGTCTCAGAGTGACAGGTAGTGAGATGTGTGAGAAATGCTTAGTGGCCTGTGCCAAATGAGACACATTTTTAAAAAGAGAGAAAAGGGTCAGCAGAGGCCCATGAAGGGGCGGGCTGAACTCCCACAGTGATTAAATGGGAACTGAGTCAAAATAAGGTGCTGGCTCTTACAGTTGGTCCACACTGAAAAGCCATTGTATAGCTACTCCACAAGATGAGAGGAACGAAGGGAAAACATGGGGCAATTGTCAATTGAGGTTGGGTGGGTGTTGTGTCCAAGCGTTATTTGTTATAACCGCTTGACCGCCGTAATGTCTATGGCGGAATCACGTGCCTTTTGCAAAGGCGCCATTTTCAAAGGTCTGTCGAAAGAGCTGATTCATCAGTACAAACTTTCCTGCTTCCCCGGAAGCCTGCCGAAATGTATCAACCTGTGTAACTGTCATTCTCACTGTATATAAGCCAGCCACCTTGTACATGTTCCCCAGTCCTGTATTATGAGCTGAATAATAAATCACTTGTGTTTGACCCAATCCTGCTGGTCAGAATATTTCTTCAAGCGCCGGACTCAACAGTGGGGTTGGGAGAATGTGAAAAAAATTACCACTATATGGAATGGAGAAATATCAGGAGGCAAGATGATATTGGTGCACCTTTGCCATTCCCTGTGGTGATGAGCCATAAGAAGGTCAAGAGCCCTGCTGGACCAGACCCATTCATAAATAATAAAATCAATTTGCATAGTCATGCTTGCATAATAATAACTACACAGCTTTTGTAGGTGAATTGCTTCATATGGAGAAGTCACTAAAATGTTATCTGTGGCATGCTCAGTCACACAACTCAGTACGCAACCAATAATATTCACCACAATTCCTTAATTTCAGACAATTCAGCTCCAACAGCTACTCAGTAAATGTCATGCTGGTATAACTACAGAAGAGGATTTTGGACAATAAATAATATCTCTGTTAAGAACAAAACCTCAGTGGTGGCTTGATCGTGTATAGCAAGAGTGCCCACACTATGGCCCACGAGCTGGATCCAGCCGCCAATGCCAGTTCATCCAGCCCACGATGCCCTCATCACTCCCGGAAGCAGAAGTAAAACATGCCCTCATGCCCCAGAACCATGTGACTGGCCTGTGGCCCAAAAATCTTGGACACCCCTGGTGTATAGCAACCATAACATAACATTTCAACCTATACATGTACAAAATGTAACCTGTATATATTATAGTATGAAATATACTGTATATAGTATTAAAAATAACTAAAACAGGCCAGTGTCTTGGGTTCTGAATTCCATGGTTTAACTACTCACTGCATGATAAAGTACTGTTTGAATTACCAAACAGTAAATTACAACTTCTTAGCAGAATAGGATTATCAGGCTGAAGACTCAATATGTCCATCAGGTTGGAAAATTGGGTCATGACATGGTTTGCAGATGACTTGTTAACAATGAATTTGTTCCCTGCTGGTTAGAAAACAGCAACAATGATCTCAAAATTTGCTGTTTTTAATTGGTAAGTTTAAACAATAAAATTTTAAGTAATGCCAAACACTTCATGCAGGGATTTTTTTTTTTTTTGAAAAGGGTGATCATTCGAAGATACTTTAAATTATTTATTTTATTTAACAATTAAGATGGTGTTTTTTTACAACGGTTAATGCAACAGACTAATTTAACCAATTCCTCTAAATGATTTAATATTAACAAAAACAAATTAATGTTCTTTCATGATTTAAAGTTAATGCATTAGTGCTAACTGTAAGCGGAAAGCATGTAAAATAGTTTATTGGTGAGCGTTTTCAGGACTAGATCAATAGATGTATTACATGAACAGGTTCATTGTCAGCAGAAAGAAAGTGAAGCCCACAGGATGAAAGAAGAATTCAAATACCATTGTGGGAATCTGTTTGTAGACAAGCTGTACCTTAATGATCTATATGTTTCATAGGTGTTTTGACAAGCAAAATGTTATAAAAAAAGTAAGGAGTGGTACAGCAGAGCAAGAAAGAAAGGGATTGGTTTCATGTTGAAGATAGGCAAATGTGAAGGGAAAAGAGGATATGCAGTGCCTGTAGTACATTGTAGCATATGGTGTGAGTGAGCTTATTTATTTATTCATTTATTTATTTATTTATTTATTTAGATTTATATACCGCCCCAATCAATAGACTCTGGGCGGTGTACACAGCCCAGCAAACACCTCACTGGCTGTCCAACAAAACTTAAAAACAATATAAAAACAGTTAAAAGCCCTTCAATAAAACCAATTACAAGAGGGGGGACCTCAGACGAGCCAGAAAGGAGAGCTTGTTGGCAATCCCAGCCCCGAGACCTGTACCGCTAACCATGTTTTCAATTCTCTCCTAAATGGTAGCAACTAGGCCTGAAGGCATAATTCTACCGGGAGGAGGTTCCATAATGTGGGGGCTATGACCGAGAAGGCCCTTTTCCTCATGCTGGAGGGGTGTGCCTCCCCAACAGATGGTATATGCAGGGTGCCCTCTCAGTTTGCTCTCATGGAATGGGTTGATGTCCTAGAGATGATGCGGTCCCTGAGGTATCCTGGTCCGCTACCATGAAGGGCTTTAAAGGTGATAACCGTCACCTTGAATTGCACCTAGAGACATATAGGCAGCCAGTGCAGCTCCCACAGCAGTGGCGAGGCATGGGCAAAGTGACCACATCCAACCACCGCACGGGATGCCGCATTCTAGACCAACTGCAGTCTCCTGATGGTCATCAAGGGCAGTCCCATGTAGAGTGCATTACAATAGTCCAAACAGGAGGAGACCAGGGCATGAGTGGCCGTGAGCAAAGCCTCCCAGTCCAGGAGTGGCCGCAATTGGTTAATGACACACACTTGCCCGAAGGCCCTCCTGGCCACGGCCATAACCTGCTCCTGGAGCAGAAGCTGTGAGTCCAGGAGAACCCCCAGGTTGTGCACCTGATTGGATTGGGGCAACAATACCCCATCTCAAATCAACAGGGATAACTCCTTATGAGGACCAGGGGCCCTCACCCATAGCCACTCAGTCTTGCCAGGATTCAGCTGTAGTCTGTTGTCCCTCATCCAGACCCTAACCACCTCCAAGCCACTGGTCGGGATTTTGACTGCATCACTGGAATAACCACAGGCAGAGATATACAACTGAGTATTATCAGCATACTGATGATATCTCACCCCGTGGGATCAGATGATTTCACCCAGTGGTTTCATGTAGATGTTATGTGGGGTGCGTCCTGAGGCTCCCCACATGTGAGGTGCCTAGGACTCGACTCCATGCCCCCCACCCACCCACCCACCCACCCACCCTGACTGGGTCTGGCCACTTAGGAAGGAGAAGAACCAGGACAGCACAGTGCCCTAGATCCCCAACCCCTAGAGCTGGTCCAGCAGGATACCATGGTCAATGGTAATGAAAGTCGCTGAGAGGTCAAGAAGAATGAGAATGGAGGGGTACCTTCCATCTCGCTCTCACCAGAGATCATCGAATAGTGTGACCAATGCAGTCTCCATACCGTGACCTGGCCTAAAGCCTGGCTGGAAAGGGTCCAAATAATCCCCTTGGAGCTGCTGCGCCACTGCTTTCTCGACAACCTTCCCCAAAAAGGGGAGGTTCGAGACAGGGCTGAAATTGGAAGGTATATTTGGATCGAGTGATGGGTTTTTTTAGGAGGGGGTGCACCAGTGCATGTTTGAGTTGCGGGGAAAACAACCCCTCCCTCAGTGAGGCATTGACCACTGCTCAGATACAGCTGCCCATCACGGTTCTGCCCACTTTCACGAGCCACGAAGCAGCAAGAAAACCGTTTGAAGTGAGGAATTATTCTTATGAAAAACAGCAAAGCAAGTCTTCAGAGTTGATAATTGATGTTTAATTGTTGTAAATTGAGTTGTAAGTTTTTAAAGTCAAAAAGGAGTTGTTTCTTCATAAAAGGTTCAATAAAGTATATTTTCAAAAAGTTGAACTAAGGTCTGTTTCTTCACAATAAATTTTAAATAAACAATGATTCAGTAACCCAATAAAGTTGATCTCGAACTAAGGTCTGTTTCTTCACAATAAATTTTAAATAAACAATGATTCAGTAATCCATTGAAGTTGATCTCAAACTTGATCCGGTTAATCAAACTTTTCAGATTAATCTTTCATCAGGAAATCTATACATGGTGAAATGTAAAAAATACAGTGAATAAAGACATATCGAAGAGACCAATACATCAACATTACACATAAAAGTTATACATAAAAATTATTTTGCTTAAAGTGAGGGATTCCACAGGTATCAACTCAGTTCTTGGAAGCAATAAGTAATGCAATGTAGTTTGAAGACAGTAATCAAACATACACAAGGAATAGTTAATTTGAGAGTTAAAGACAATGTAGTAAATAACATGAAAATATCAGCATGACACCTGTACTACTGATCCAGTTCCGCAAGTCACTTTCTGGTCCTGAGTCCTTTTGGTACACAAAGTCCTCATCAGTCTCAGACCAGTATTGATGAAGCTGCTGCACTTCATCAAAATGGATTAAAGTGGGATTTAATCCACGTGGGGACCGTCACCCTTCCCTGTGGTCCTCAGGGTTGTCAGGTTAGTTAACCGCCACCTGACACTCGGCATTGAGCCACTGGCAGTGTCCATAGCAGGATAACCTGGCCAGACATGCTGACTGAAAACTATCCTGGAGAGTTAGAGGATACAAGCTGCTGGAATTAAACAGAGTCATGAGCCAAAGGTTGAGAGTGGCTAACCACAATATCGCTTCAGCCTTTATCATGCCCATCTCCTTACAAAGAATAGTGTTAGATACACAGTCTGGAGAACTGAATGTGAGAATTTGGATTGTACTCTTTCCAAAAACTGATTCTGAAGACTAGGAGTCAAAAACAGACTACTATTATAATAAGCAGTGTAAATTTTTTTAGAAGAGAACATCAATAATAAAAAGATCTCTTCCACAAAATCCATGAAATTTGTGGGAAATTTCAAGAGTACTGAAAGATCAACCAGAGAACATTATCTGAGCAAGATAAAATAAGAGAAGATGGAAACAAAATATTGAGGAACTATATAGAAGTGATGCAAAAATGATAGATTTATTTCAAAAAGAATTATCTAATGAAGAACCGTCATTTTTAGAAATCAAAGTACTGTAAACCACATCAAAGCGCTTGGTAGAAACAAATTATGTTAGGACAGAATATGAAAAAAGAGGCATGGAGTCAGAGAAGGGTATATTGTATCTTCCAGTCTGTTCAATCTGTTCAGTCTATCTATACATAGAACATATTGTACAGAAATCTGGATGAAGGAAGAGTGAGAATTGGTAAAAGAACATCAATACTTTAAGATATGCAGATCAACCATATTACTGGCAGAATCAGTAATTACTTAAAACATTTAGTGATGAAGATAAAAGAAATAAGTGCAAAGTGGAGAATACTGTTGAACATCAAGAGAAAAATCACAATTACAGTAATACCTCATACAAAGTCCACTTCGTACAACATCAAATGCATACAACATCGCCTAATTCCTTGAAAAAAGTTGCCTCATACAAAGTCGCTGCGACTTTGTATGAGGCATTGAGGGTTTTCCCAGGTTGCATTGTGCCTGGGCAGTATAAAGGGCAGGACACATGCATGCATTGCTCTTGTGGGTTTTGCACAAGGTGGAGAGCGTTTAGGAGTGGTTTTGAGCACGATTGTGGATTTTTTTGAATTTTTTTCGTCAGAATTTTTAGAAGCATTCCTGGGATTTTTGCAGCATTCTTCAGGTTCTTGGACAATCAGGGTTGTCTGACATGTTTTTTTGTAATGTATTTAGCCTTTAGAGAATGATTTCTTAAAGTTCTGTCAGTTTCCTGTCTGTTTCCTTGACTTTGCCCTGAAGTCTGTGCTGTTACAATATAATGTATCTCTATGGAAATGATGTTGTACGAGGCATCGCAGCAAGGATTTGGACGTTGTATGAGGCATCGCAGCTAGGATTTTGCATGCCTCATACAAAGTCCAAATCTGTATAAAGTCCAAACTTGTGGAACCAAGTTTGGACGTTGTATGAGGTATCACTGTATAGAATAATTATGTAACTTAAATGTTAGCAATAAAAAATAGAAATTGTTAAAGATTTTCTAAGTTGTGCTTCAGTCATTTGCACAAAAGAAAACTGCAATCAAGAAATCAGAAGATGACAGAGACTTGGAAGAGCAAGCATGAAAAAACTAGAAAAGATTCTAAATTGCAAGAACGTGTTCAAAAGCAAGACATTACAAGTAGATAAATAGATTGATTAGAAATGATGTTTTCCTGTTGAGGGACTGGATACGGGTTTGTAAAGTCAGAGAGAGAAAGTCAGAGTTATAAACACAGTTGGGGTTGAACTGGTTCCAGATTGTATTTGTAAATAAATGGAATAATAAATATTTGAAGGAAACCTGCCTGGAAAGCGGGAGGATAGAATTTGTTTGGTATGGAAAATAAGTAAGGGAGAAATTGGTATTAAGGGCTTGGTGAGTAAGATTTATAAGATATTAAGTAAGGAAGAAACTCCACAATATTCACTGAGGAAAATTTGGGAACAAGACTTGAATGTTGGAATCACAGATGTAAATTGGAGAAACAAATGGAAGAAGTGGACAATGAGAACAATGTCAGTTAGAGTAAAAGAACATAATTACAAAATGTTGTGGAGATGGTACCTGACTCCAGTGAGGTTACATCAGATGGATGAGAATAAAAGTAAAATGTGTTGGAGATGTAAGAATGCAATGGGAACATATGAACATATGTGGTGGAGTTGGAATGTGGCAAAAAAAATTGGGGGAAAATTGAGAAAGAAACTTCTAGAATTATGGGGAGGAGAATTAATTTGATGTCGGGTACTGTTTTGTTGACAGATATGGAAAGTATGAATCTAGATGAGGATAAAAAAGAGTTGTTGTCCATAATATCGTCAACAGGTAGACATTATATAGCAAGAAATTGGAAAAATGATGTGACTTTAACAATTAAGGATTGGTATAGGGAAATGTGGCAACTCGCTTTGAATGATAAGTTAACATGGGAGTTGAATGAAAGGAAAGGTATAATTAATGAAAATATATTTTGGAAAATCTTGCAATTATTTGTGGATTTTACATTGATTAGAGGAGAAGGAGACAGTCCAGCATGAGAGCAAATGAGTTTTTGGAAACAGTGAAAGTATGTTGTGATATACCGCAATCTCCTGGGCATTGTATATATCACTGGGTGTGTATTGTGGATTTTATTTTAATGTATTTTGTGTTATCTTGATTATGTAATGTAATGATAGAGATACTACTAGGTGTTGGTTATTTTGAATAGTTAATTATGAGAATGAATAAAATTGGAGTATTGAATATTAATTATGTTTTGTATTTGTTATTATTTGTAATTTGATTTTTTTCTTTTGACATTTTATTTGTATTTTGTATGTTATATTTGAAATGTATTTTGTTTTTCTAGTCTTTTGTCTTGTTATTTTTATGTTATTCTTTGAAAACTTTATATATATTTTAAAAAAACCAAGTAGATAAATAGGTACTATTTTGAAGAGAAGGGAAACAGTGTTCTGTGCACTCTTGTGTCTAATCACATGTCTATGGAAACGTCTGCAGATGCAGACAGTGCTGGCTCTTTGATTATAAATGGAGATAAGCACTGAACCCTAGAGTCAGATATAACTGGATTTCAAGTAAGGGTGTCCTTTACCTTTACCTATCACCTGAAACCAGGATGATGATACTATAGTATTTCCAGTTAATGTGTACTGATGTGAAAGCTGAAAATTAAGAAAGCTGCCAGGAAAATAACTTATTCAGTTGAAGTACAGCATTGATGTAGAACTTTGTGGATATTGTGAACTGCCAGAAGAAAATGAAGTAGGTTGTAGATCAAATCAAGCCTGAACTCTCTCCAGAAACAATAATAACTAAATTAAGGCTATCATCCTTTCAGTATATCATGAAAAGACAAGACTCACTGCAAAAAACAAACAAGTTGGTGGAAATTGACAGTGGCAGGAAAAGAGAAAGATGTAATATAAGCAGCACTGATATAATAAGGAAGCCACAATTAAGTCCTCAAATATAAAAATTTACCATGTGTATTTTATCCTTTATTTTTTATCTTTTTAAAGGCAGGACAAAAATCCCATAAATTTACTGATTTTTGCTACCGGGATACTTTTTTGTGTCACATCCAATGTAACATGTTGTGACAAAAATGACTCATGCTGTTTTCTGCTAAACAATGAATTTGTGAAGCAGTCTTGACATGCTGTGATTGTCAGTAGCTTGGCATGATCTGGAGGGTGGGGGGAAATCAAAATTTCTTTTATTGGGAGAGCACTGGAATTTATCACATTCTGGAAGTACCCCACAATTTAAAAAGCACACCATTTATTTCATTTCATCTAGGTTACTGTACTTTTATTTCATGTTGTGTTTTCAGACTCTGGGGCTTCAAGTGAAACACATCTGATTCCCCACACAATCTTACCTCTTTTGGACATTGGGTATTTTACATGGGCTAATGCTCTTTGGGTTCAGAAAATGCCTCATTGCATCATCGTCACCTTCTTCTTCTTCTTCTTCCATGTCTAGGTCAGACTTTAAACTATAAAAATGAAGCAACCTTTTGGTGAATTCATTCTGTAGTTACTTTTGCCTGACATAGTGGAAGGAATATCAAACTGCCAGTGACTCAGTTCTGATCGTCAGGCGGCAGTTAAATAACCTGACAACCCTGAGGATTAATGGCCTTGGGAGGCAAGGTCCACAGGGAATGATGATAATCCCCAAGTGGATTACATTAGCCCTGGTGGTGCAGTGGTTAAATTGCTGTACTGCAACCAAAACATTGTGAGTTCCATTCTGACCAGGATCAAATTGATTCAGTTTTCCCTCCAACCATAGTTGCTAAAATGAGTGCCCAGCAAGTTGGGAGGGCAAAATTCCAATTAACTTGTGAACCGCCCAGAGAGTGCACTAAGCACTATGGGGTGGCATATAAGTGTGATTGTTTTGCTTGTTGCTTTTAAATACCACCTGAATCCATCTTGATGGAGGGCAGCAGCTTCATCAATATTGACATGGGGCTGAGGAGGATTTTGTATGCCAAAAGGGCTCAGGACCAGAAAGTGACACGGAACTGGATCAGTAGTACAGGTGTCATGCTGCGATGCAGAGGCAAATGGAAGGCAACTGCATTATATTCTCAGGACAATCTTCATGGCTGATCACCATGAGGATCACCAATATTCAAATCTGGATACAGCAGAAGAAGACGTGAGAGAAAGATTAGCTGATACAGTACAACAAGGTTGCCATCAGATGGGGTATGCCCAATTGTGGTTCAAAAATACCACAATCTTTAAGGAGGTTTTTTCTGTGTACTCTACCTCACTGCTCATACAATGCATTTCTAAAAACCAGCAGAATAGAATTAAACACAAATATGGATCCTACAGACTTTGAAATAGTTTTTCTCTTACTTTGTTTCTTAAAGTGGCAGATCAACTGTTTAGAACCAGGTCATTCATATAAGATACTTAAATAAACTGATTGTTCTCTACAGCATAAAATATGTTACAAAGCATTTATTTCTGGACTTCCACCCCCACAATTTGTTCTTCTACTTTGTTGTATAAAAATAGCCAGCAAACATTGAGCGCAGAGGGTGAGATCTTTTTGCCTGCCCACACACATAATGCTTATCAGACATGAAACTTGAAAGACACTTTATCATCATTCTGAGTTCAGTTCCTCTGGGTTGCTGGAACATCATCTCTACACCAGACAGCACATCACTCAAATCTAACCTTTTCGTCTAGTGATGAAGGAAAACAATTGGATATTGGTAAAATGAGCTGCTAGATTACAGTAAAAATAGATCACTGGGTAAGAAGTGTGACACTTGTTTGTGTCAGAGATTACTCTGGGTTGAAAGGATTTTTAGGGGACGCACAAATGAGGCTCCTTTCATTCCCCCAAAATGCAGCTCTCAGGTATTGAAACTTGACTTTCCAGTCTCCAGCTCAGTGTCTTACCACTAAGCCACCAGAGGAGCTGCAAGAAGTTTGATAATATAGATGTAGTTACAAATATATAGATATATGTGATGTAGATACAGGTTTAAATATTTTAATGACTTCTGCCTGCCCCTCATTCAGATAGCAAGATACTTTGGCTGTGTAGTTTATGCTTTCAGTGATGGATACAAAGTAAGCATGTGCATTTCCAAAAGCTTGTTTGGAAAAGAAGCATTGAGAAAAGTGTTAGGGCTAATTCTGTAGAGGTGAAGTCACTTGCTATTGGCATTTAAGGCTTCTCTTCCATGATTCATCCCACACATGCAAATCTGTTCTATTTAAGATGGCTGTAAAGATTCAATCATTCTATCATCTGGCCTCTCTATACTGTACTTCCAACCGGCATGTATTTATAGAAGGGCTATAATAATGCAAGGGACTATGGTGGTTTAGAGGTTTAGACACTGAACATGACAACTGGAAGGTCAACAGGTCAGCAGTTCGAGACCTGAGTGCTGCATGACAGAGTGAGCTCCCGTCTCTGTCACAGCTCTGCCAACCTAGCAGTTCAAAAGCAAGAAATTGCAAGTAGATAAATAGCTACCACTACGGTGTGAAGGTAAACAGTGTTCTAGTCATACCTGCTGTCTTGAACGCTCGACCTGGCACCGGCTTACAGGAGGCTGCGATAATTTCCTTTTTCCGCCCGCTCCTAGTGCAGCTTAAGGTTACCTCACCGTACCGCGCCACAATCGGCTTCCAAGAACTCCACCTGTCGCTTACAGGGAGTATGTGGTGGTTTAGCATATTGGTAGCATGTGGGGCTTAGAGCAAAGTACTTGGATATAGCCTGATAAACTTACATCCACTCAGTTGGTATTACTCACAAAGAGTTTTACTTTCCATTAGCATCTGAAAAAGAACAGAGTCAGACAAAGACAAAGTACATAGCAATATTTAGTTAGTAGGGTTCCCTTTGATCGGAGGGGCACATCTTGGGTATGTGCCATGCCCCGATGGGAAGTTTGAGTCCGGCCTGGGGAGACAGATAAGTCTGCCTTCTACCCAAGGGGACCTAAGAAAGATCTCTGCTTATATACACAAAATGAGCAGATTTCCCTCCCACCTTTGCATTCTTGGGATGCCCCAATCTGCAGGTGTCAGTGCAGCTGGTTTTTTTGATTGACATGAGAAGAGATGTCATCTCCCTCGTGGTGTAGTCAGCTGACCTAGCTGTCACTCAATACCCTCGTGGTACTGCAGTAGCAGTAGCTGTCAATCACCTCCCTCGTGGGACTGCAGCTGTGAAGAACTGATCCCAAAGGAATGTGAGTGCGTGAAAGAGCTCTAGTAGCTTTATATAAGGTTGCCATGGATACTCAAGATCATGACACCTGCCACATATAAGAGCAGCCTTGCTGGAACAGGCCATAGCCCATCCAGTCAAGCATTCTGTCTCACACAGTGGCTCACCATTTGCTTCAGGGTGTTCCCAAGCAGATGCTTTCACCTGTTTAGGATACCCTGGAAATGGCATTGAGAGATATCCTGCCTATCTCTCCAACCCGGAGGTTGTCCTTAGGTATCCATAATTATAGCAATTGATTCCCTTGTCCTCCATGAACTTATCTAATCCTTTCTTAAAGCTGTCAAGACTGACAGCTGTCACCACTTCTTCTGGCAGGGAGTTCCATAGACCAGTGATTCTCTAGGTGAAAAAGTACTTTCTCTTATTTGTTTGAGAACTAGTACCCAAAAGTTTCATGGAGTGCCCCCTAGTTCTAGTGTTGTGCAATAGGGAAAAAAGTTTTTCCTTATCTAATTTGTCCACGCCGTGCATGATTTTATAAACTTCAATCAGGTCACCTCTTAGACCCATCGTTCAAGAGTGAAGAGGCCCAACCATTGCAGCCTCAGTTGATAAGGAAGGTGTTCCAGTCCCCTAATCATTTTGGTTGCCCTCCTCTGCACTTTTTCCAGCTCCATAATATCCATCTGGAGGTATAGCGACCAGAACTGTACACAGTATACCAGATGGGGCCTCACCATAGATTTATAGAGGCAAAACGACACTTGCTGACTTATTTTCTATACCCTTCCTAATGATCCCTAGCATAAAGTTTGCTTTTTTCACTGCTGAGGCACACTGGGTCGACACCTTCATTGAGCTGTCCACCAGGACACCAAGGTCCCTTTCCTGGTTTGTCACAGAGA
Source organism: Bradypodion ventrale (assembly GCA_035047345.1). NCBI lineage: Eukaryota > Metazoa > Chordata > Lepidosauria > Squamata > Chamaeleonidae > Bradypodion > Bradypodion ventrale. Next base: position 163,216,473 of record JAWDJE010000002.1, on the reverse strand, counting down.
GTTCAGACCCCATCAGTTTACAAATGTAATTGGGTTTTTTCCCCAACATGCATCACTCTGCACTTACTAGTGTTGAAGCTCATTTGCCATTGTTTTGCCCACTCCCCAGTGTCAAGATATCCCTCTGGAGCTCCTCACAATCTCTCACAGTTTTCACTACCCTGTATAATTTAGTGTCATCAGCAAATTTGTCTACCTCGCTATTTACTCCTACTTCTAGATCATTTATGAAAAGCAGGGGTCCCAGTGCTGAACCTTGGGGGACCCCACTCTTTACTTCCCTCCACTTGGAGAAGTGTCCATTTAGTGCTACCCTCTGTTTCCTGTCCCTTAGCCAGTTGCTGATCCAGGACAAGACCTGTCCCTTTATTCCATGACTGGTATTTTAGGAGATTGGAATGCCAAAGTAGGAAATCAAAAAGTAAATGGAATAACAGACAAGTTTGGTCTTGGAACACAGAATGAAGCAGGGCAAAGATTGATAGAGTTCTGCTAAGAGAACGCACTAGTTATAGCAAACACCCTCTTCCAGCAACACAAGAGGCGACTTTACACATGGACATCATCAGATGGCCAGCATCAAAACCAGATTGATTACATACTCTGCAGTCAAAGGTGGAGAACCTCCATTCAGTCAGCAAAAACAAGAACTGGAACAGACTGTGGCTCAGATCACAACCTACTGATCACAAAATTCAGGCTTAGACTAAAGAAAACGGGGAAAACAATTAGACCAGACAGATATGACCTACACAACATCCCTAAAGAATACACGGTGGAGGTCATGAACAGATTTAATGTCCTGTACCTGAAAGACAGAGTACCAGAAGAATTATGGACAGAGACACGGGACATCATGCAGGAGGCAGCAAGAGAAACCATACCAAAAGAAAAGAAGCATAAGAAAGCAAAGTGGTTGTCTGATGAAGCCCTTAAAATAGCAGAGGAAAGAAGGAATGCAAGGAGAAAAAAATTACAATCACCTGAATACACAATTTCAAAGAAAAGCAAGGAGAGATAAGGAAAACTACCTAAATGGACAGTGCAAAGAAATGGAGGAAAACAACAAAAGAGGCAGGACTAGAGATCTTTTAAAAAAAAATTGGGGAAAACAAGAGATAAACAAAGATGGAAAGGAGTTAGCTGAAGCAGAAGAAATCAAACAAAGATGGCAAGAGTACACAGAGGAACTCTACAAAAAGGACCTCAACACTCCTGATAATAACAATAATGAGAATTTTGAACTTGAAACAGACATTCTGGAGAGTGAAGTCAGAAAGGCCCTAAGAAGTACTGCAAACAATAAAGCTAGTGGAAATGATGGTATCCCAGTTGAATTTTTCAAAGCCCTAAAAGATGATGGAATCAAACTACTGCATTCAATATGCCAGCAAATCTGGAAAACAAAACAGTGGCCACAGGATTGGAAAAGATCAGTGTACGTTCCAATCCCCCCCAAAAAGAGACAATGCCAAAGAATGCTCAAATTATCGAACAATTGCGCACATCCCACATGCCAGCAAGGTGATGCTCAAGATAATACAGGATAGACTGCAGCAACATGTGGAGAGAGAACTACCAGAGGTGCAGGCTGGCTTCAGAAGATGCAGGGGGACTAGAGACCACATTGCCAACATACGTTGGATCATGGAGAAAACAAAGGGATACCAGAAACAAGTCTACTTTTGTTTTATTGACTACACCAAGGCTTTTGACTGTGTGGACGACAACAAAATGTGGCAAGTAATTAAAGAGATGGGAATACCAGAACACCTCATATGCCTCATGAGAAATCTGTACACGAACCAAGAAGCAACAGTTAGGACAGAACACAGAATGACAGAGTAGTTTGGAATAGGAAAGGGAGTAAGACAAGGCTGCATTTTATCACCCTGCTTATTCAATCTATACACAGAGCACATAATGCGCAATGCAGGGATGGAGGAATCACAATATGGGATATGCAGACGATACCACCCTAATGGCAGAAAGTGAGGAAGACCTAAAGAACCTCTTGATTGGATTGAAGGAAGAGAGTGCAAAAGCTGGCTTGAGACTTAATATCAAGAAAACCAAGATAATGACAACAGGTCCGATCAGTCCCTGGAAAATAGATGGCGATCACTGCAGATGGTGACTGTAGCCATGAAATAAAAAGACGACTGATTATGGGGAGACAAGCTATGAGAAATCTGGGGAATATAGTGAAAAGCAGAGACATCACCTTGAAAACAAAAATTCGCATAGTCAAAGCAATGGTATTCTTGGTGGTAATGTATGGGTGTGAGAGCTGGACCATTAGGAAAGTTGAGCGCAGAAGAATAGATGCCTTTGAAATGTGGTGTTGGAGGAGAGTCCTGAGAATCCCCTGGACAGCGAGGAGAACAAATAGGTCAATATTAGAAGAAATCAACCCTGACTGTTCATTGGAGGGACAAATAGTGAAGATGAAGCTAAAGTACTTTGGACATCAAATGAGAAGGGAGGACTCACTTGAGAAGGCCTTGTTGCTGGGAAAGGTGGAGGGCAAGAGAAGAAGGGGGTGTCTAAAGATGAGATGGATAGATGGTATTGTGGACGCAATGGGCACAGAGCTGGGCAGGCTGAGGAGGATGGTGGAGGACAGAGGTGCCAGGAGGAAAGTGGTCCATAGGGTCGCAAAAGGTTGGAATTGACTGGGCGACTGAACAACAACAACAACAAAAGTTTATTCAAGAGCCTTTGGTGTGGGACCTTGTCAAAAGTCTTCTGAAAGTCCAGATAAACAATGTCAACTGGATCCCCCTCATCCACATGCTTGATGACACTCTCAAAAAAATTCCAACAGACTAGTGAGGCATGATTTGCCCTTGCAAAAGCCATGTTGGCTCTCCTTTAGCAGCGCCTTCTCTTCTATGTGCCTATTAATTTAAGGTCTCTGTGTTAGATTTTATCAGTTACATATATATAATTTTTTTCAAACAATAATACAATAAATGACACAAATCAACATTACTTCATAACATAATATCACTTTACATACAAAATATCATATAATAACTGAATACATAATAGACACAGAATATAATAATAAACTTTCTTCAAATTTCAATTTAAGTGTGACTTAGTAGTATCCTAGTTTTCACATTTTTCTTCTCTTTTAAATTTTATTCTTACCCTTACATACAAATATCATTGCAGTTCATGACTTCTAAATAATTGCATCAACTGAGTCAGGCTTTCAATCATAATTACCTTACAAAAATTAACATACTAATCATTTTTACAAAAAAAAAAGAAAAATCCCCCCAGTGATCATTTACAATGCCCAGGAGAACTTGGAGTATCACCTTGATTTTTCCCAAAAACTTCTCTGTTCAGGTACAGGTCTGTACACTTCCTCCCCCTTCAATGAGAAATCCACAAAAGGTTGCCAAACATCCTAAAATCTGTTCTTTTTAATAATCCCCTTTCCCATATTTATTTCCCATGTTAGCTTGTTGTTCAATGCTAAATTCCACATTTCCTTATACCATTCCTCAATTTTTATACTCACATCATTTTTTCAATTTCTAGCAATACATTGTCTACCTGTTGTCAACATTATCTCTAATAACTCTTTTTATCTTTGTTTAAATTCATACTTTCAACATCAGTCAATAAAATGATATTTGACCCCAATTTAATTCTCGTGTCCATAATGTCACCTATCTCTTTCTCCACTTTTCTCCAAAATTCTTTTACCACATTGCAACTCCACCACATGTGTTCGTATGTTCCCACTGTATCCTTGCAGCTCCAACACATTTTATCCTTCTTTTTATCAATCTGATGCAATCTCATTGGGGTCAAATACCATTTCCACAACATTTTGTAATTATGCTCTTTCACTCTGACAGACATGGTTCTCATAATTCTTTTCTTCCATTTATTTTTTCAGATTTCATCAGCTATCTTTATATTCAAATCTTCTTCCCAGCTTGCTCTCAGCACCTCCTGTGGATTCCCATCCTTATTTATCAGTGTATATATTTTACTTACTAAACCCCTTTCTCCCTTTCTTATTTTCAAAATTAAATCTTCAAACTCTGTCTTCCCTCTTTCTAAACCAACTTCCCTCGACAGGTAAACCTCATTTCTAACAAGTACTTCTTTTATCCTTTTTTCTATTTTTATTAGAAATTTTTCAATATCCTCTATTTCCTTAATAGGAGAAAGATCTGGAGCCAATTCCTTTTTCACTTTTTTCCATATTCCCAATAATATCTTCATCATTCTATTCTTAATACTAACTTTACCCACATTACTACCCAAAAAAACCACTTTCCCTATCTGATTAAGGTCTTTCATCTCAATTTCTTCCCAAATTGCCTTCTCCCTTGCCAAGATCTTTACAATACTCTTAAGTTGAAAAGCACGATAATAATTCCTCAAATTTGGAATTCCTAACCCTCCTTCCTTCTGAGATAGATACCAATTTTTTTTCATTATCCTAGGTTTCTTTCCTCCATTACAAAAACTATTCAACATTTTCAGAAACTCTTTGATCTCACTATCCTTCAATTGAATCGGGAGAGCGTCGGGGGAAAATTAATTCTAGGTAATAACATCATTTTACACAACACAATTACAACTTTTATTTCTTTTTCCGTTATCTTTTCTTCCATTCTGTTTCTATGTTCTAATTTTATCTTATTTTCTATTTGTTTCTCCAATCTGTCTTTTAGCTTCACCAAATCTATTTTCTTTTTTAGCATATAAAGCCTGATAAAAGTCTTTAACAATTTTACATTTATCATCAATCTTATTGCATCTTATTCCATCCTTGTTTATCAAAATTCCTATTTCCCTTTTTTCTTTTTTATCTTTGGCTGTTCTAGCTAATAATTTTGAATTCTTATTACTATATTCAAAATATTATCTTTTTAAATGTACCAAATCTCATTTTACCTTTTCTATATCTTTACCTACCACTTCTGTCTTTAATCTTTGCATCCTTTCAAATACCTTCTTGACCTTAGTTTTCGCATTCTCTTCTTGAAGCCTTTTTATCTCCTTTTCAATGTTACCTTGCGATTCTTTAAATTGCTTATTTTTAATACTGGACAGCTTAATACTTTCTCCTCTAAAAACTGACTTCATGGCATCCCACACCATATTATAACTCACCTCATCAGTATCATTCAAATACCAACTTTCCTTCCAACTCTCTGTCATTTGTTCTTTATATTTATAATCTTTGAAAAGTTTTGCATCATATCTCCAATTCCTTCTCATTTTCCTTTTCCCCTCTATTTTCAATTCTACAAGCACTTTCGCATGATCTGACTCTTTGAAAATTCCCACTTCGACTTCACCTATATATCTAATCATGCTCTCTGTTACAAATACGTAATCTATTCTGGAATATGAATTATGCACCTGAGAAAAAAATGTGTAGACCCTTTCTGACCCCCTCATTTCTCTCCATACATCTTTCAAACCTAAAGCACTCATCCATTTGTCTAAAATCTGCTTTTTAATATCTAATCCACTTCTTTTTATATTTGTACAATCTAAATTTGACCTTATTGTATTAAAATCTCCAGCAACAATCATTCTTGTTGTTTTTCTTTTACCAATATATCTTGTATTTTATCTAAAAACGCACCTTGATGATCATTTGGAGCATATATATTCACTAAAGTTATTTTTTCATCATTAATCCTCCCTTTTATTATTAAGTATCTACCTTCCGGGTCAGAAGCACTACTTAACATCTCAAATCCCAGCCTAGTCGATATCAAAGTCACCACCCCTCTTGCTTTTGAAGTGCCATAAGATTTTTCATAGAATTGCGTCCATCCCAAAAAAATCTTATTTGTATCTTGATATTTTTGGTGGGTTTCCTGTAGAAAGACTACATCCGGCCTATCCTTTCTCAGAGCTGATTCAATTCTTCTCCTCTTAACTTGAGATCCTGTACCTTTCACATTCCACGTTAACACTTTAATATTCCTCATAGTTTATCAACCACCCACTTCCATACCCTCCAATTTCTCCATTGGGCATGTTTCCCTCTATCCCTCTACAACTATACATATATCTTAAACAAAAAACATTCAATTCTACCTTCCCCACCTTTTTACACAAAAAAAGTTGCCCTCGTCATCCAAAGAGGGGGAGGGGGACATGGAAGATGTACTTGCTGTTAAATGCCCTAGCACATCCTACTTCTCTAATAAACAAAGCTACCTGTATGAAACAATCTTTTTCTAACCCAATACACAGTATCATTTCTCTCCCCTACCTCATTTTCTCTAACCCCTAATTCACCCTTCTTCCACTGCCGACACTACTTTCGAATCCAAGTCAGTCCCTCCCGCAATCATTTAGCATATCTAGGAACTTTATCTCTTTATCATGTGCTGAACAACAGTTCACCCAGTCTATGGGAGGGTAATTGAAGTCCCCATTATAACCAGGCTTCCCTTCTTGGATGCCTCATTTACAACATTCTCCAACTGCCAGTCTCCCTCAGGAGTTTGGGTTGGAGGCCGATAGTATATGCCTACTGTTAGACCATCCTTGTGGCCTGGTACTCTTACTCACAGAGTTTCTAATGGTGACTCCAAATCACCTAGATATTTCAATTCATAAGATTTTATCACTTCTTTTACATACAAGCCTACACCACCTCCTGTTTTTCCCTTCCTATCCTTCCTGTACAGTTTGTAGCCCGGGATAACTGTATGCCATTGGTTATCATCCGTCCACCAGATTTCAGTGATGCCAATAATATCAATATTTTTATCTATTGCTAAGTATTCCAGCTCCCCTATTTTGTTCCAGAGGCTTCTGGCATTAGCATACAAGCATTTATATATGCTTTTCTGATACAATCTTTTGAGTCCAGTTGCATTGTTAGACTGCTTCATGCATCCTTCTGTTTAGAGTGCTGGTGACTAGCTCCTCACTCTGCTCAGTAACTTTTGCATCCTCCTCACTACTCAAGTACACACTTTCCCGAACCGGATGCTGCCCAGCTCCTGTCGGCTTGCCACAGAAAGGTCTGCAGATGCAGACAGTGCTGGCTCTTTGGCTATAAACAGAGATGAGCACTGTACCCTAGAGTCAGATATGACTGGCTTTTAAGCAAGGGAGACCTTTACCTTTACCATAAAAATGCCAGCCTGTCATTTTCTGATACGTTTGATTGAGTTATGTTGTAATAGAGCCAGATAAAACATATGCCTCCTGTCCTTACCTGGCTGTTCCACTCAAAAGCCATTAAATACACCCTGAGCCATCCAGCAACAAAAAGGTACGGAGCAAGGAAGGGAGTAGGTAATGCCAAATCTGGACTAGGAATGGAAGTGCTCCTTTTAAGATTGTGCAAATACTGGCTGCTTGATTAGTGCTGAAATCCTAGTCCAGAGCTAGGGAGACTTCAGCCCTCCAGATTTACAGACATGAACTCCCGAAAGCTCATGCTGGTATTGCAAAAGATAAAGCATCATGGGACTTCAAACATCTTGATTAAACCAAATCTTCACAGCCAGCATCTTGCTCAATTTCACCGAGGGCTGCCAAGAATTTAAATATGCAGCATTCTGACTTGGAGTTTGTATGCTCTAGCTCAGTGATAGCAAACCTTGGCACTCCAGCTGTTCTTGAACTTCAATACCCAGAAGTCCTGATCAGCAGGAATGCTGACTTGGGCTTTTGGTAATTGAAGTCCAAGAATACCTGGAGTGCTAAGGTTCACCATCACAGATTGTAATTTGTAATTGTAATTTTTATTTGTATACTGCCTACTCAACCCCAATGGGCGACTCAAGGCGGTTCACAAGCAACTAAAAATACAGTCACAAATCACAACATATACAAAATATAAATTCAACAATAAAACACACTTACAAAAGGTAGCATCTTACAATATTCGAAGAAATACAAACTAATAAGCAGCATAATACAGAAAAGCACAGAATAAGTAACCAGCAGCACAATATGAAGAAAATTTACCACAAGTCAGCACAACGACACAGTCCCATAACAAAATTGCATCACTGCAGTCCCCACACATGTCAGGACTCTTCGGCAGCAGCGGCGGGAGGTGGTGACCACACAGGTCCTTTTATTCACCCCACAGGGGCCGGCACAGGTGCTCCACTCCTCCCGGTTTGCCAGACCGGGAGGAGGCATTATAAATAACTCAAAAAATCAGCTTGAACTTCAGCAAAGTACAAAGTAACCAAAAGCAGATAAATTCTCTGTTGTATAATCCTGTAACAGTTCCTCAAACGAGGCTTCAAAGGATGTATGGTAAATAACTGAAAACTGCTTTAGTTCCAGCAAGGTATAAGGTAACAAGAAACAGATAAATTCTCTATTGTATTGTTGAGCAGTCATAGCTCTCAATAAATTCCTCAATACTCCCGATGTCTATCCGGTTCATTAGACATTTCAATTATATTTCATCAGGGGAGTGATTGTATTTATCTGTAAGTTTTGCAATTTCCATGACTTTGTGTGGATTTATTTTTATTGACTGAATTAGACTATTACAAACAGAGCATCTATATTTTTGCCAGACACAAACGGGTTTTTTTGTCCTTTTCCCTATTATTATCGTTTGGCCCTTTCCATTGCTCTAGACCGGGAGGAGGAGCTCAGATCTAGTTTAACTGGATAGTTTCCATTTGTACCTTCTGTTGTCTCAGAAGGGTGTTTAAAGGGCACCTCAAGTGTTTGATGAGATGCTGGGGCAACATATCCCAATGAGTATTTCCAGAGTTTTAGCCCAAAGGCAAAATGACTGCAGTCTTACGTAACTGTTATGTATGCATGTCAATGTTACTGTAAAGCTGTAAAGACAAGAATGTATCCACTCCTATTACAATGTATCTCAGCTGCAAAGGAACGCGAGCAAGCAACCCATAGAGGGCAGCTGCGAGCGTTCAGCCTCACATGGTTCACATTGCTCAATCACGGACAGCCGCGGGAAATGTCCCCGCATTAAGCAGGAAGAGAAAACAACTGCAAGAGTGAGGCGTGCCTGGGTGAGGCCACGCCGGCAGTAGCCAATGAGCTACCGTGCTGCAAGATTCAAATGTATAGTCCTACTGTATATAATGAGATGTACCACCACTATTACCTCATGTTCCTCTGGATCATCATGCAATAAACCTGTGTTAAGCCAACCCTTCGGCTGTTTCGTTGTCTTTGGTCCCATACACTAAACTGGCGACGAAGGTGGGATCATGGCAGCCCACGGGACCAAGACATGCGCCGGATACGAGATCAAGAAGCCGGGAGATTTGGAGCTGTTCGAGATAGACTTCAATGGGGCGCTGGTGGAGCTCGAAGTTATGGACGAGGCCAAAAAGAGGGCCATTTTCGTCAGGATGCTCGGGCACGAGACCAAGAGGACCTTGGTGGACCTGATCGCACCGAGAAGGGTGAGCGACTTCAAAGCTAAAGAGCTCCTGACGATGCTGCGAAACCACCTCCGGCCCGTGATAGCGATGTTTCCCGCTTGGAGTGCATTTTGGAGGCGAGTCCAAGCGCCCGGGGAGTCGGTCGCCGATTTCGCAGCGGCCCTGCGACTGGCCGCCGGCCCACGTAAGTGGGAGAACCCAGAAGTCACCCTCAGGGACTGTCTGCTGTGCGGCCTGAGGGACACCGAGACTCAGCGCGCGCTGATGAAACAAGAGCCTCCCCCCACACTACAAGAGGTCCTAGACGCGGCACAGGCCGCGGAAGCCACGATGGCCGGGGTGCAAGAGCTCCAGGACTGGCGGCCGAGGACGGCCAAGGCGGAAAGCTCGGTGTGCGCAGCCCGGCGAGCTTCAAACTCGTCCGCGGGGAGCGGAGACGACGAGGACGTCCGGAAGGTCCAGAAGGAAGGCCGGCGTTGCGACGGCTGCGGCGCCGCCCACGCCCGCACCAAGTGCCCGTTCAGGAAGGCCGAGTGCCACAACTGCGGCCGGCGCGGGCACATCGCCAAGGTCTGCAGGAGACGGCGCGAGACCAGGAGGAGTTCGCCAGACCGCTCGGCGAGGCAGAACCGCACCACGAGGCCCAAGGACGAGAGCCGCACCACGAGGCCCAAGGACGGCACCCGGACCACGTGGAAGCAGGACGGCGTAGGGAGCATCTCCGATGACAGCGAGGACGACGCCCCGGTGTTCAGCGTGTCCGAGGGACACCCCCGATACTTCGTTGAGGTAGTAATTCAAGGGGCCCCTGTTAGGATGGAGGTGGACTCGGGCTCTTCTTACTCTATCATCTCCCAGGGAGAGTTCCTGAAAATCGCCCCCCACGTGCGGCCCAAACTCAAAGCGTTGAGGTCCACGCTGAAGGACGTGCAAGGGAACCGCATTCCGGTGTTGGGGGTTGGGAAGTTCCAGGTCCAATTCAAAAAGCACGCCGCAACGCTCCCCCTAGTCGTCCTCAAGGGAGGTAATTGCAGCCTCCTCGGGACTCAATGGTTCCAGCCCCTGGGTTTATTCATTGGGGGGGTGCACACCGTTGGAGTACACGCCGCCGGGACTGATCCAATACAGAGCGTGTGTGACGCGCACCCCGAGGTTTTCAAAAAGGGACTGGGGAAATTCAAGGGCCCCCCAGTGACTTTCGACCTGGACCCGGGAGTACGACCAATCAGGCTAAAGCCGCGCAGAGTGCCTTTTGCACTAAAGGACAAAATAGAGGCGGAACTGGACAAATTGGTGGGTCAGGGGATTCTTGTGCCTGTCGATTCTGCGGAGTGGGAAACTCCAATTGTAACAGCACTCAAGGCCAACGGGGAGGTCCGCATATGCGCTGATTACAAGTGCACCATCAATAAGGCGATTCGCCCTAATGCGTATCCGGTGCCGGTAGTCAGCCACTTGCTGACTACCGGGGGAGGTGTTTCGCTAAGCTTGACCTAGCACAAGCATACCAGCAGCTCCCGGTGACCCCAGCCTCAGCCGCGGCACAGACCATAGTCACCCACAAAGGGGCGTTCCAGGTGACGCGCCTTCAGTTCGGCGTGAATTCGGCGCCCGGCATCTTCCAGTCACTCGTGGAACGCCTCCTAAAGGGATTAGAGGGGATGTTACCCTACTTTGATGACGTATTGATAACGGGGGGGGGAGCCGGGCTGAACTGGCAAAAAGGTTGGGAAAGGTCCTGACAATATTCGAAAAGGCGGGGTTGAGGTTGCGGAAAGACAAATGCGTCTTCTTCGCGACCGAGGTTGAGTTCCTAGGGTTCCGGGTGACTCCTGAGGGAATAAGGCCGTACCAATCCAAGGTGGCCGCCATCAAAAAGGCCCCTCGCCCCACCTCCAAGCCCGAGCTGCAGTCGTTCCTTGGACTGCTAAACTTCTACCACTCCTTCCTTCCTCGGAAGGCGGCCGTGGCGGAACCGCTACACAAGCTGTTAAAGAAGGACGAGGCGTGGAAGTGGGGCGACGACCATGAGAGGGCATTTAACGACCTGAAACGACTCCTGGCATCCGATGCCATCCTGACCCACTTCAATCCCAAACGCCCAGTGGTCCTGATATGCGATGCATCCCCAGTGGGGGTGGGGGCGGTGTTATGCCATGTGCTAGAAAACGGGAGAGAGGCCCCGATAGCGTTTTACTCCAGGTCCCTGTCCCAAGCGGAGAGGAATTACGCCCAGACAGACAGGGAAGCGCTAGCGATAATTGCGGGGACCAAGAAATTTCATGATTTTGTGTATGGCCGCCCCTTCACCATAGTGACCGACCATAAAACCTTGCTAGGCATTTTCACCGCAGATAAGCCCATGCCACAAATCCTGTCCCCGAGAATGCTCAGGTGGGCCATCTTTCTCAACGCGTATCAGCACGCGTTGGTGTACCGGCCAGGGAAGGAGATCAGCCACGCGGACGCACTATCGAGGTCCCCCCTTCCCCAGAATTGCAGCCACGTGGGCGAGGAAGAGAGGGACCACCAGGTCTTGATGATAGAAGTCCTAGACTCGCCCCCAGTAGTACCGGCCGACATCGCCAAAGCGACCGGCAAGGACAAAACGTTAGCAACAGTTAGCTCCTGGGTGCAGAAAGGGTGGCCCGTGTCGTCCCCGGCAGCGGAATTCGACACATTTTTTAAGAAAAAATTAGAGTTGTCCCTAGAGAGGGGTTGCCTTTTGTGGGGGCAGCGGGTAGTGATTCCCACGTCCCTCCGGCCGAGGGTGCTTAAAATGCTGCACGTCAGCCACCCGGGGATCGTCCGCTCCAAAGCACTAGCCCGCAGTTACTTTTGGTGGCCCCAGCTAGACGCCGATATCGAGCACATGGTCGGCACTTGCAAAGCGTGCCAAAGCTCAAGGCCAGAAGAGGCTCGCTTGCCACATAGAGAATGGTTCGCAGCAAGGGGGCCCTGGTCCCGGGTGCACGTAGATTTTGCTGGCCCGTTCAGGGGAGCGCTTTTCCTCCTTGTAGTGGATGCGTACTCCAAGTGGTTGGAGGTCATCCCAGTCTCGAGCACCTCCTCGGCCACAACAATTAAGCAATTACGGAGGGTCTTTTCCACGTTCGGTTTACCCGACACCCTCGTTAGCGATAACGCTAGTTGCTTCACGTCCACCGAGTTCAGGACATTCATGGATCTTAACGCCATTCGGCACGTCACCTCCGCCCCATTCCACCCGGCCACCAACGGCCAAGTAGAGCGCCTCGTGCGCACCACAAAGGACGCGCTGCGGCGCATGGGTCCCGGAGATCTCGACCTACAAGTGTGCCAGTTCCTGCTAGGTTACAGGGTCACCCCATTGGCGTCAGGGTACTCCCCCGCGGAGCTGTTAATGCGCAGGAAGCTGGCCACCGTAATCACCAGACTAGACCCCACAAGAGTGGAAGACAAAGGGCGGAACGTAGGAATGGAACCCACAAAGAGCTTTAGCGTAGGCTCCCCCGTGCATTGCAGAAACTACGCCAGCGCAGGGCCAGCCTGGGTGCCGGGCGTTGTAGTAGAACAAACCGGCCCCGTGTCGTACCGCGTGGAAACCAACACAGGCCTCCTGTGGAGGCGGCACGCAGATCAGCTCAGGCACAGGGTTCCCGAAGAGCCGGACGATAACGGAAGTAACCACGATTCAGCGTTAGGGTACTCCCCCACCCGTTTAGCCCAAGGGGGAGGAAGAGGGGGCCATGGGTCCCCACCAAGGGGGGGAGGAAAGGGAATCTGTCCTCTTAGATATTCTGAGGGAGTTTTCGGCGGAAGGGAAGAGCCCCGATCTCATACATATCTCGAGGAAGTTTCCCCCAAATACAAATCCCCCAAGAGACTTAGACTTTGATTTGCAGTACCAGGGGGAGTTAGCGGAGTGGTCCCCCACCCGTCCTAGCGAAAAGAGGGGTTTCAGTTCAGCCCCTGGTACTTCCAGCCCCACTAGCCCCTGTGAGTTAGAGTGTAACATAGCGCCAGCTCCCCGGAGACCGACACCCCCAAGACAGGAGGCGACGGCGAATCCGCCCACCACAGTCTCAAGGTCCCCCGAACGGACGGCAGAAGGTAGCAGAACCACAAGGGCATCCTCATCGGTCCCGAGGTTCACAATGGGAGGGTCCCCGGGGTCCGCAGGCAACAGGCAGGGGTTCACATCCCAGCTGTTCATTCCATTCCCGTCCCCCAGCGCAAAGCGGGCACAGACACCCCACAGAGCCATTAACGAATCCCCATTTTCCGTTGCAGGACAAGCCCCCACGGAACCAGGGATCACAGGCTCCCCTGCACTAGGTCAGCGCCAGCACGCCCCAAGCGCGCATGCGGCAAGCCACATTGGTTGCGGGACTTCGTCCCATCCTAGGGGGGAGGGGTGTTATGTATGCATGTCAATGTTACTGTAAAGCTGTAAAGACAAGAATGTATCCACTCCTATTACAATGTATCTCAGCTGCAAAGGAACGCGAGCAAGCAACCCATAGAGGGCAGCTGCGAGCGTTCAGCCTCACATGGTTCACATTGCTCAATCACGGACAGCCGCGGGAAATGTCCCCGCATTAAGCAGGAAGAGAAAACAACTGCAAGAGTGAGGCGTGCCTGGGCGAGGCCACGCCGGCAGTAGCCAATGAGCTACCGTGCTGCAAGATTCAAATGTATAGTCCTACTGTATATAATGAGATGTACCACCACCATTACCTCATGTTCCTCCGGATCATCATGCAATAAACCTGTGTTAAGCCAACCCTTCGGCTGTTTCGTTGTCTTTGGTCCCATACACTAAAGTAACTTAACTAGGGAAAGGAATGAACAAAATCCAGGCCTCAAATTCTTCTGGATTGCAGCTTCCAATGGCCTAGCCTAAGCAATGATATTATGGATTATCTAGCAACATCTGGTGGGCTACAAATTGTACTAGAGCAGTAGTTCTCAACCTTTTAAAGCTAGGAGCCGGGTCACGCTCCCTCACACAGCTTTAGGGGCCAGATGGCCATTTTGCACTTCCTCCACCACATGGCATTTCCTGCTGTGGTGGAGGAGGTGGAGGCCACATGAAATGGTGCTGCAGGTGACAAGTTGAGAATCCCTGTACTAGAATGCAAATTTACTTTGAATTTTATCTACATTTCATATGTATCCATAATTTTAAATTGTGCAGTGCCCGAAAGAAGGAAAGAAGGAAAGGAAGGAAGGAAGAGCAAGTGAGGGAATGTTGTGGAAATTGACTCCTGTCAAAGCATTCATAGCATGTCTTTTCCAGGGTGTCCTATAAATTCCATCCTCTGGAGCCTGTCTGGGTTAAAGTAAACTGTTATGTTTTCAGGATCAGCTACTGTTCCTTTACACCAGAGTGCTGGGTGTAGGTTTACCTTATATACTTGAGTATAAGCCGGCCTAAATATAAACCGAGGTACCTATTTTTTACCTGAAAACCCAGGAAAATAGATTGACTTCAATATAAGCCGAGGGTGGGAAATGCAGCAGCTGCTAGTGAGTCTGACGTCCTGGACTCCTTCCCTCGGCCCGGCCGGCCAGAGGGAAGTGGGAGCAGCTATTCTGCAACCACAAAAACATCACCACTGCCGTCCCAGACTCCTTCCTTCAGCCCGGCTGGCCAGGGGAAAGTGGGAGCAGTTGTTCCATGGCCACAAAAATGCAAATGCCGCCAATGCTATGGACTTCTTCCCTCGGCCTGTCGGGAGGGAAGTGGACTCAGTTGTGGGGGTTGATATTATATACATTGTATATATTATATACATTGTTTCTGATATTTTTTTACTGTTGCATTATTGTATTATTGTAAGGTGATGTGATATTCTGTGATTTTTTTTGCCATCCGCTTAGAGTTGCTGTGCGAGTGGGGCGGCATACAAGTTGAACAATTAAATTAAATTAAATAAAATTACATGAAAATATGGCAAAATTAATTAAATTGTTGGCATGTCTCAAACTGGCATGGTCTTGGGACCCTTGTGGTCATTGACCTGAGTATCAACTGTATCCCCTTTTTGGGACTCATTTTTGGGACTAAAAAACTCAGCTTATACTCAAGTATATACGGTATACCTGTAGCTCTCAACATTGACTAAGAGGCCTTGCTTTAGTCAAGGTTTTTATTGCCTTACCATCCTGCTTTGTCAACAGAAGCCTGTATGTGGTCCAAATGAGCGTCTTCCACTTGTAAATGTTGTGCATTCTCTCATCATTGCTTTGCTCTTTTTATTAATGCAGAAAATGCATTAAGGATGCAACAGTTGCAGTGCCTTCTGATTGCTATCACCAGGAGCTCTCACACTAGAGCCATCCTAATTCATGTAACCTGCAATGCTCATCTTAAGCCTAGTAGGCTGTTCCTACTAGTAATTAGAAGGCACTGATCAGCATTCCCCATTTTTTTTGTCTTTGTAGATTTCCCATTGTACCAAACAAACAAAAAGATAATGGCTGAAATCCAGTGGTAAAGTGCAACTAGAATAGGCCCCCAGAATCAATGGAGATTTGGTGACTCAACTCCTCTGTAAATTCCATTGATTCAAAGAGCCTATTCTAGCTGTGACTTACTGTTGGATTTTAGCCAATAATTGATGTAACTGCTCTGAACAGTGCCTGCTATAGTTTCTGAAGAAAAACTCTTACAGTGAAAGTCCTCTTACAGAAAAACAATAAAATAACTACCTTACTTTAGAACTTTTTCACAAAGGTGTACATATCTTGGCATATTGTCAGAAGGTTTCTGCTTGTGGACAAGATAAAAATAATTTTAAAAAGAAGGCATGCGCAGTATGGAAAATGAGAACAAAAGTGTGTCTTGTCATTTTAAAATCTTATAAATCTTATATTTGTGGCTTGAACACAAATACACACTCTTGCGCTTTTCCTTTCATATCTATGTGTTCTTATACAGATAAACTTGCCTGGGTTCACAGTGCAGATACACTGCACCATTTCTGAAAAGGTTTTAACCGATAGCCCTTGGAAAACACCTTCTCTGCATGCAGCCCTCAAGCTGTTTTTGCAGAACTTTAATCCCTGTAGAGCAGTTTGAAAGCAACAAATTGCAAGTGGATAAATAGGTACCGCTTTGCCGGAAAAGGTAACAGTGTTCCGTTCACTTCGGCATCTAATCATGCCTGCCACATTACCATGGAAATGTCTACAGACGCAGTCACAGTACTGGCTTTTGGGCTGTAAATGGAGATGAGCACACCGAACCCTAGAGTCAGATAGGCCTGGCTTTCAAGGAAAGACAACCTTTAGCTTTACCCAAACCCTTCAGGCCCTCAAATAAAGAGTTTTCCCTAGGAAGAAGGGGACAAAATGGACTGCTTCTCATGGAAGCCTCCAGGAATAGCAACTCATCCTTTAAAAAGGCCCTTATGCTTGTCCAATATTTCACACCATCACTACTTTTTCAAGCCCAGGAGTGGATTTTTAAAAAGTGCTGCCATGAGAATGGGTGTCCTTGCGGCTGTCAGAGGGGCCTAAGAGCAGCCAATTGGCCTCTGCATTAAACTTTGACTTGTCTGTATGGCAGTGGCAGGAACTGTTGAAGCATGGGTGGGGAGAGGAAAGGAGAGATGTTTTATCTCCCCACCCTCCCGGCTCCACAGCACCTGCAATCTTGAATTGGCTTTTGACAGAAGCCATCTAGTGAGCAGTACCAGCCACAGGCACCTGAATGTCAAGTAGAGACAGGGAGGTGTTTTTTAAACCCTCCTTCCCGCTCTTTGCGCTGAAGGAAAAAAAAATCATTTCAAGGGAAAAGACTAAACTGAGAATGAGAGACCCTTTGGAGAAGCAGGTTATTCTTCAGCTCAGAGTTTATTACATGCTGGAGAAGGATTCTAGGAACCTATACAGTTCCTGCATGATTCATATGGACTTTTAAGAGCCCTCAAACCTCAATATTAATTTCGGAGCCTGTTATGTATGTACAATGTTGCTTTAAGAAATGTATGAATGTAACCTGACCACAATTACAATGTAGCCCAGCTGTTAAGGAACGCGAGTTAGCTGCCCATAGAGGGCAGCTGCGAGCGTTCAACTCACATGGTTCTCATTCCTCAAATCACCGGCAGCCGCGGGAACTCTCCCGCACTATCAACAACTACAGAAGAGGGGCGTGACTTGGAACGACGTCACGCCGGTAGCAGCCAATGAGCTACCGTGCAACAAGATTCAAATGTATTGTACTACTGTATATAATGTGATGTACCTCCGCCATTACCACATGTTCATCCTGATCATTACTCAATAAACCTGTGTTAGTCCTCGCTGCGACTCCTTCCTTGTCTTCCGTGTAAGACACCAAATTGGCGACGAAGGTGGGATCGATGGCGAATCCCAAGGTCAAGCCTTACCAGTTCGATATCAGCAACCTGGAGCAATGGGAGCTGTACGAGTGCCAGTTTCGGCACGCGATGGAAGCCGCGGGCGTCGACGATGACGCAAAGATGCGCTCCCACTTTCTGGCTCAGGTGGGGCCGGCCACGCTGCGTATCCTGATGAACCTGGTGGCCCCCCGGAAGGTGGACGTGGTGCCCATCGACCGCATCCTGGAGTTACTGGGCGAACATTTCCAGCCCCCCGTGTCGATTTTTCCGGCCAGGGTCGCGTTCCACAGGCGTGACCAGCGCCCGGTAGAGTCCGTGTCCGCCTATGCGGCGGCCCTCAGGCTTGCAGCGGTGCACTGCCAGTGGGAAGACCTGGACACAGCCCTCCGAGACCGCATGCTGTGTGGCCTGAGGGACGAGGAGGTCCAGAGGAGATTGATGACCCGCGACTATCGCCTCACGTTCAACGAGGTACTGCGGGAGGCCCAAGCAGCCGAGGCAGCCAGGAGCAGGGTCAGAGTGTTTAAGTCCCGAGGGGCCACGTCCGAAAGGGCCAAGTCACCAGTGCAGGCGGCCCGGCAGACATCGGCGAAGATGGCCTGGCGGGCCCCAAGTCGCCCGCCGGCACCCCAGCGACGTCTGAGGAGTCATCCACGACGGCAGATTCCTGCTCCAGCAAGGACGATGACGTCCAGAGAGTAAAGAAACGTGGGGAGAAGCAACAGACCCGCGAGCGGCAGGACCGCCACTGCGACGGCTGTGGGGCGTCCCACGACCGCACGAGGTGTCCGTTCCGAAAGGCCGAGTGTCACAATTGCGGCCGAAAAGGACACATCGCCAGAGTATGCAGGCGCGGGCGAGTTGAGGACAAGGGCGCTTCGAGCCATCCCCAGACACACCAACGGAAGGCGGCCGGCACCAGGAAGGTCTCAGCCAACTACAGCGAGGAAGGCGTGAACCGCGTGGGCCTGGAGCACCGGCGTTTTTTCGTAGAGGTACTGTTACAGGGGCTCCCAGTGAGGATGGAGATAGACTCGGGGTCATCCTATTCCATCCTGTCCCAAAAAGAGTTTATGCGCATTCCCCCAGAGGCGCGGCCCAAACTGCGGGCCATGAAGTCACACTTACGGGACGTGCAGGGAAATGGGATCCCAGTGTTGGGGGTGGGGAACTTCAAGGTGAAGTTCAAGAATTACTCCGAGAAACTGCCCCTAGTGGTCCTCAAGGGGGGGAGATGCTGCCTTTTGGGAACGCAGTGGTTTGCTCCCCTGGGAATCGAACTGTCCGGCATTAATGCCATTGAGACTGACCCAATGCAGGACGTGTGCAATGCACACCCGGACATTTTCAAGAAGGGGCTCGGGACGTACAAGGGCCCCCCAGTTTCCTTTGAGCTGGACCCAGAAATCCGTCCCATCTGCCTCAAGCCAAGGAGAGTGCCCTTCGCCCTCAAGGACAAGATCGAGGCGGAACTGGACAAATTGGTGGGGCAGGGGATTTTGGTTCCAGTTGATTCGGCGGAGTGGGAAACGCCGATTGTTACGGCCCTTAAGTCAAACGGGGAGGTCAGGATTTGTGCGGACTATAAATGTACGATCAATAAGGCCATTCGGCCAAATGCATATCCGGTGCCCGTGGTCAGCCACTTACTGGCCACGTTACATGGGGGGAGGTGTTTTGCCAAGCTAGATCTGGCGCAGGCATATCAGCAGCTCTCTGTAACCCCGGCTGCTGCCGCTGCGCAAACGATCGTGACGCACAAGGGGGCATTTAAGGTTACGCGCCTTCAGTTTGGTGAGAATTCGGCCCCCGGAATTTTCCAGTCCCTCGTGGAACGCCTTTTAAAGGGGCTTCCAGGCGTTCTCCCATATTTTGACGACGTGTTGATAACGGCGGGGAGCGAATTAGAGTTAGCAAAGAGGTTAGACGGGGTCCTCTCAGTGTTCGAGAGAGCGGGGCTTCGGCTGAGGAGGGACAAATGTGTATTCTTTGCGAGGGAGGTCGAGTTCCTCGGTTTTAAGATAACCTCGGACGTGAAAAACGCCCCTCGTCCCACCGCGAAACCAGAGCTGCAGTCATTTCTAGGGCTCCTAAATTTCTATCACTCCTTCCTGCCTAGGAAGGCATTGGTCGCTGAGCCACTGCACGCGCTACTAAAAAAGGACGCGGTTTGGCGGTGGGGGGACAGGCAGGAGAAAGTGTTCAAGGAGCTCAAGTCACTCCTATCCTCGGACGCTGTCCTGACCCATATTGATCCGAGAAAACCAGTGGTGCTAGTCTGTGATGCGTCCCCAGTGGGGGTGGGGGCGGTCCTATGCCACGTGTTGGAGAGCGGGCGGGAAGCCCCGGTGGCATACTACTCAAGGTCCCTCTCGAAGGCCGAGCGCAATTACGCGCAAACAGATAGGGAGGCCCTGGCCATAATCGCGGGAACAAAGAAGTTCCACAATTTTCTATACGGCCGCGAGTTTACAGTAGTGACGGATCACAAACCACTTCTGGGGATCTTCACTACCGGCAAACCCACCCCACAAATTCTATCCCCCAGGATGCTGCGTTGGGCCATTTTCCTCAACGCCTACCAGTATGAGCTGGTCTATCGCCCAGGGAAGGAGATCTCCCATGCGGACGCGCTGTCCCGGTCTCCCCTCCCTAGTTTAGGGGATCCCGCATGCGAGGTAGAGCAGGACCACCAAGTCCTGCTGATCGAGTCCCTCAACTCACCCCCATCGTCCCGGCCGACCTCGCCAAGGCCACGGCGGCCGACAAGATGCTGGCCCAAGTTAGTTCCTGGGTTAGGAAAGGGTGGCCCACTACTCTCCCCAAGGAGCATTTCAAGCCATTTTTCAGGCGTAGAGTAGAACTTTCCCTGGAAAGGGGCTGCCTACTCTGGGGCCAACGGGTAGTCATCCCAGAGAAGCTAAGGGCTAAGGTACTGAAGCTACTGCATACCAGTCACCCGGGGATAGTGCGCTCCAAGGCTCTGGCCAGGAGTTTCTTTTGGTGGCCCCAGATAGACGCGGATATAGAATGTTTAGTGGGCACGTGCGAGAGCTGCCAGAGCTCTCGCCCTGAGGAGTCCCGGCTACCCCATAGGGAATGGGACACGGCCCGCGGGCCATGGTCCCGGATTCATGTCGACTTCGCTGGCCCCTTCCGCGGGTCTATGTTTCTGCTGATAGTCGACTCCTATTCCAAGTGGTTAGAAGTAATTCCCATGAACAGCACCTCCTCTGCGGCAACCATTAAACAGTTGTGCAAGCTCTTTGCCTGCTTCGGCCTGCCAGACGTCCTTGTTAGCGATAACGCTAGTACCTTCAGTCTGCGGAGTTCAAGACGTTTATGGAAAGAAACGCCATCAGGCACATTACCGCTGCCCCTTTTCACCCCGCCACAAACGGTCAGGTAGAGCGCCAAGTGCGCACTACGAAAGACGCACTGTGGCGCATGGGTCCCAGTGAGTTGAACCTTCATCTGTGCCAGTTCCTCATCTGCTACAGGACAACCCCCTTAGCTTCAGGATTTTCCCCAGCCGAACTCCTCATGAGGAGGCGTCTGGTAACACTTTTTGACCGGATGGATCCGTCCAGGGTGGAGGATGAAGGGAAAAATATAAATATAGGGGTAGAAAGCTCCAAAAGTTTTTCAGTAGGGGACCCGGTTCACTGCAGGAACTACGCGGCCTCGGGGCCAGCGTGGGTACCAGGGACGATCATTGAGCAGATGGGGCCAGTATCCTACAGGGTCGAGACTAGCTCAGGTCTACTCTGGAGAAGGCACGCCGACCAACTCAGAAGGCGAGTCACCAGTGAAGGGGAATCAGCGTTAGGGTCCTCCCCCACCCGCGTTACCCAATGGGGAGACACGGCGGCACCCGCGGGTACAAATGCATACCCTGGGTTCTCAGCCACAGAGGAGGATACTTTGGAAGAGAGGGATGAGTTTGATTATGAGTTACAGTACCAGGGGGGTGTCGCGGAGTGGTCCCCCACCCGTCCTAGCGAGAAGAGGGGTTTCAGTTCAGCCCCTGGTACGTCCAGTCCCCCCAGCCCTTTTGTTTTAGAATATACCATAGCTCCAGCTCCCCGGAGACAGACACCCCCGAGACAGGCAGCAGGGGGGAGTCCGCCCACCACCGTCACTAGAACTCCCGGACAGGTAACAGGGGGTGGCGAGACCACGAGGGCCTCCTCGTCGGTCCCGAGATTCGTGCTAGGGGGGACCCCAAGTTCCTCAGGCGGTAGGCAGGGGTTCACGTCCCAACTGTTCATTCCATTCCCGTCCCCCAATGCAAGGTTACCGCAGAGTCCCTACCGAGCCACTAATGAGCCCCCCTTTCCATTGCAGGACAGGACTCCGCGGAACCAGGAGCCTCCGGCTCCCCTGTGTTAACTCAAGCGGCCGCACGCCCCAGACGCACGTGCGGCAAACCACAATGGTTGAGGGACTTCGTCCCATCCTAGGGGGGAGGGTTGTTATGTATGTACAATGTTGCTTTAAGAAATGTATGAATGTAACCTGACCACAATTACAATGTAGCCCAGCTGTTAAGGAACGCGAGTTAGCTGCCCATAGAGGGCAGCTGCGAGCGTTCAACTCACACGGTTCTCATTCCTCAAATCACCGGCAGCCGCGGGAACTCTCCCGCACTATCAACAACTACAGAAGAGGGGCGTGACTTGGAACGACGTCACGCCGGTAGCAGCCAATGAGCTACCGTGCAACAAGATTCAAATGTATTGTACTACTATATATAATGTGATGTACCTCCGCCATTACCACATGTTCATCCTGATCATCACTCAATAAACCTGTGTTAGTCCTTACTGCGACTCCTTCCTTGTCTTCCGTGTAAGACACCAAAGAGCCTGACTCAAAATAACATGGGCTGTCTTAGATGAGTGCACACAGTGCTGGATTAAGCCAGCATGAGGCCTGTAGCAAATCGTGTGAAGATTTAGGATACCTATAAAATAAAACACCACTAGTAAAAACGAACGTGCCAATGAGGCGTCAGTGAGTCTCTCCAAGTGAACATTTTTTGAATATCTGTGCGAATGCATGGAATATTTAAATTTGGATTTTCATTCTAACCAAGCGCAGGGGCCGGGGGCCCCAGAGACACAGGGCCCGTAGCATTTGCTACTCCTGCTATATGGCTGATCTGGCACTGAGTGCACGTCTCAGTGTGAAGTGTTCCCCATGGGTGGCTGTACCTGCTGGGTTGTTAGGAATTGCTGTATGGTACTCAGATCTTCTCTAAGAAGCTCCTGGCTGGCATTCTGAAAAGGCTAAGGAGCTGTATGCAGAACTAAAAGCAGATGAGGCTATTCTGAGTGGTAGAACTAAAGGTTGGAAAGAGGAAACAAGGTGAGAAGAGACTAGGGCGGGGTTAGTCAACCTGTGGCCCATGGGCCGGATGCAGCCTGTGGTGCCTTTTCATGTGGCCCCCCACTGCCTCCACCACACCAGGAAGTGTCATGTGGTGGAGGAAGGGCAAAATGGCCATCTGGCCCCCGAAGCTGTCTGAGCAGTGATGCACTGCAGCAGGTTCTGTCAGGTTCTACAGAACAGGTAGCGGAAATTCCCCAGGCCATGCCCACTTGGTTGGCCACCCCTACCCCCATAGCCAACAATGCAGGATGTTTGGCCAAGCCCACAAATTTTGCCCTGCCCACAGATTTGGCCAGCACCACTGTGTCTGAGATAGTGTGACTCGGCCTCGGTTTATGATTAGTTGGGATCACAAGGTTGCTGTTAGCAGAGTGTGCTCGATTGTGGTTCAAAAATACTGCAATCTTTGAGGAGGTTCTTTCTATGTACCCCGGAGAAAACACTGGAGAGAACTACAGATTCCTACCCTCATACAGTGTTCTCCTACCAGCGTATCATACAAAATACCAACCAAACCAAATTATATTTTAATGCTAGCTTTTGTGGATCAAGTCCCATTCCACAGGAGTAACAGTGAGAGTGTATGGGCAGTCATTTATTTATATTTGGCCCCATGATACAGGGCAATATGACAATAGATAGTACAGTAGACCTAAGTTGCAAATTGTGTGAGTCAATGTTGCATTTCTTACTTGGTAATGACTTAAGACCTCCGATTGATATTCAGCTCTTTTCCTTTGATAACAACAGCAGATAATAACGCAATCATGGTAGCATTTCAGATTTGGTAATGACTTAAGAACTCTTGACTTTTCCTTTGAAACTTTGTTCTGTAAAAAGTTACAATGGCAGCTTTGGGACACAGAGAGTTAGGGCTACAGTAGCATTCTTACACAGGATTTGATCTGGACAAGGATAGGTAAAGGTAAAGGTTGCCCTTGCTTGAAAGCCAGTCATATCCGACTCTAGGGTTCAGTGCTCATCTCTGTTTATAGCCAAAGAGCCAGCGCTGTCTGCGTTTGCAAACGTTTCCGTGGACATGTCTGTGGCAGGCATGCCTAGACACTGGAGTGCACGGAATGCTGTTTACCTTCCCACCAAAGTGGCACCTATTTATCTACTTGCAATTTCTTGCTTTCAAACTGGTAGGTTGACAGGAACTGGGACAGAGAAAGGCACTCATTAGATGGATAATGGTAATTTCCCAAATGTTATTGCCCTACAGCAAGGGTTCTCAACCTTTTAAAGCCCGGGACCAGATCACACACCCTCAGACTGTTGGTGGCCTGGACTGGTGTCTCCCCTGCCATTCCCCCCTTCGCCAACACTCCCACGCACGCCACCAGTCCAGCCCTCCAACACTTCCCCCCACACCGCAGCCACCCCCAACACTCCCCCCACGCCACCAGTCCAGCCCACCAACACCCCCCCCCACTCCGCCAACACTTCCCTGCTTACTGGCCTGCCCTGGGTGAAAGGGAGGGGATCCGGCCTGTCCTTGCCCGTGCTTGGCCAGAGTGGCACCTAGGAACGATGCGGTCAGCTGCATGCATCTGCCGCTTCCACCATCGTCGTCCTTTCCCCTTCCGCCTGGCTTGACGTGTCCCTAATGCTAATCCGTAGCAGGGTGGATGTTGTAAGCCTTTTTACAACATCTGCCCTGCTATCAAGCGGCATTAGAAACATGGCAAACTAGGTGGAGAGGAAAAGTATGGTGATGGTGGAGACAAAAGCAATGGCATGGGCTGGATGAAATGGCACTATGGTTGAGAAACCCTGCTCTACAGCTTCCTAGCCAGGAAAAGCAACAATGATAGTATAAGCAATTGTTACTAATCTAACAATACCTAGGAAGCCAACTGTTTCCTACCAATGCTGTAGCCAGAAATGATAGGTTTGAGAAGTAGTCCCCAACCTTTTCTTGGCCATTCCCCACCTAAGCATCTCTAAAATCCTAATGTCCCCCACCCCAACATAGAATTCTTATTATTCAAAAGGTGGACTCCTATTTTTGATGTTGGCAGATTGATACGCAGCAGTCAGCAGTTACAAGGCTAAACATATCTTTATTTGGTGGTATGCAATCTGAACATGTGGTAATGGTGGAGGTACAGCTCCTTTTATACAGCAACAATACATTTGAATATGGATACATGGTAACCCATTGGCCCCCGCCTGCGTGACATCATTCTGAGTCATGCCCTTCTTCACCAGGTGAAGCCGTGGTGGGAATGTTCCTACGGTTGACAGTAATTGGGGAATTTGTACCATGTGAGCTGAACGCTCGCAGCTGCCCTCTATGGGTAGCTAGCTCGTGTTCCATTACAGCTGAGAAACATTGTATTCATTGCAAGGTTACATTCTTACATTGTAGTGGTTACATTCATTCTTAAAGATATAGTGTTTCCATATACAACACCCCTCCCCCCTAGGATGGGACAAAGACCCTCAACCATTGTGGTTTTCCGCATGTGCGCTTGGGGCATACGGCAGCTTGGCCGATCTCGGGGGAACTAAGGGTTCCGTGTTCTGCGGATTCTCGCCCTCAACAAAAAAATGCCGGTGCTCCAGGGACACGCAGTTCACCGCCGGCGCGTCGTCGTCATCGGAGACCTTGCCAATTCCAGCCCCCCTTCTGTCGAGGTTGTTCTGCTGAGCCCTTGTCCTCCGTTCGCCGTCGCCTGCACACATTGGCGATGTGGCCTCGCTGCCCGCAGTTGTGGCACTCTGCTTTCCGAAAAGGGCACCTTTTCCGCTCGTGAGATGCTCCACAGCCATCACATCGGTGGTTCCCTTTCGAGTGAGCATGGCTCTCCGCTGACTTTTTCTGCACGTTTTGGACATCGTCGTATTCACTGGAGCCCGAACCTGCAGTTGCAGAGGTCTCTGATGAAGATATTGGGCTCGTCAGGGGCCGTGGTGTACGCCAGGCCACCTTCACCATGACTGCTGGCCCTTCGAGAGCCGGGGGTCGAGCTTTAAACATCTTGACCTCGCTCCTCGCTGCCTCAGCCGCCTGAGCCTCCTTCATCACGTCTTGGAGCATCAGGTCGCGGCCCTGGGTCATTAGTTTTCTCTGGGTCTCCTCGTCCCATAGACCACAGAGCAGTCGATCTCTGAGGGTTATCTCCAAAGTTTCCCAGTCGCACGGGCCTGCCGCCAGTCGCAGGGCCGCCGCGTATTCAGCCATGGACTCACCCGGTTGCTGGTCTCTCCTCAGGAACGCTGCCCGGGCCAGAAAAATGGACACCATTGGCTGGAAGTGTTCCCGCAGTGTCATTAGGATCTGTTTGAGTGGAACCGCCTCCACCCTCCTTGGTGCCAGCAGGTTTACCAGGAGCTCTAGTGTGGGGAACCCCACGCTTGTGAGGAGGTGCGACTGCTTTTTCCCCTCATCGATGATGTCGGCAACGTCCATTGCATGCCGAAAATGCATCTCGAACAACCCCCATTTTTTGGGGTGCTTGATGTTGAATAGAAGTACATGTACCTTCTGGGATGCCATATCCCACCTTCGTCGCCAATTTTATGTTGGCAGATTGATACACAGCAGTCAGCAGTTACAAGGCTAAACACATCTTTATTTGGTGGTATGCAATCTGAACATGTGGTAATGACAGAGGTACAGCTCCTTTTATACAGCAACAATACATTTGAATATGGATACACGGTAGCCCATTGGCCCCCACCTGTGTGATGTCATTCTGAGTCATGCCCTTCTTCACCAGGTGAAGCCATGGCGGGAATGTTCCCGCGGTTGACAGTAATTGGGGAATTTGTACCATGTGAACTGAACGCTCGCAGCTGCCCTCTATTGGTAGCTAGCTCGCGTTCCATTACAGCTGAGAAACATTGTATTCATTGCAAGGTTACATTCTTACATTGTAGTGGTTACATTCATTCTTAAAGATATAGTGTTTCCATACACAACACTATTCATGTGGAGGAAGCCTAAAAGGCCATTCACTGTTAATAATTCATTCTCGACCACCCCCAATCAAATTACTCCCCTGGGTCCCCAGGTGTTCTTGGACTTCAATTCCCAGAAGCCCTGATTTTCTTGAAGATTTTGGATTTTTGGCAAGAACCTGGAATCTGGGGTTTCAAAGGTAGAGGGACAGTGTTTACCATGCCTAGGGTACAGGAGTATTCTGACAGAAATAGTTTTATCTGACAGATATGAGCGGAAGTGAACTTTCACCATAAGCTTCGAGTGGCATTTCATACAGAAAGATGCGCAAGACATGTGTATCATTTGAGAGAGAGGAAAAAAAACATTTGAGCTGACTTCATCTTGTAAAATCTTTTGTACTGTTGGCTCCATCCTCTCCTTAAAGATGCAAACCTTCTTCGAGTTCACAAACGTTTTAAGTTTTTCCTTAGCAAGGCTGTCATCAAGGACATTTTATTCTTATTGAAAAAATTGGGCAACAGACTGGGAATTGAAGTCACTGGAATTTTATTGCTTTGGCCAAATGATTGTTGCCTTCTGAATTAATGCAAAGCAAAACAAAAAATGTCATTTCCCATCACTAGGAGAGACATCGGTTTCGATGACCAGTGTTATGCATGCATCTCATTTCCACACCTTTCCGTCTCTCCATTTCTAACCAGCCGACACAGGAGAGATAGAGGTAACGATACATCAGAGAGAGATAGGGAAACTGTCTTATGGATAAAAAGAAATAAATGTCAAGAGACTTGTCCAAGGTCACGGAGGAACCAAAAGGGCGTTAGTCAGTCTACTCAGAAGTAGGTCCCACTGATTTGCTAATATCATGTCATAATACAATAATATATGACATATCTGAGAGTAAATAAAACAGAACAAAAACAAAAGACAAAAATAAAAAAAACGTTGTGGCACCTTAAAGACTAACTCCTGTACCTAATATATGACAATACGACTTAATCTTACAAAAATCTAAAAACATTATTTTTTTTAAAGAGCGAGGGCATTTATGTTAAGGTGCTAAACTTCTCGCCTGCAACGAAGCAGAAATAAAAGGGGGAAACATGAAAAAGCAGTTCCAAAATAACAACACGCAGGCGAGCCGGAAGCGAGCCGGGCATCTTTAACGTGAGGAACAGCGCCACGTTCGGTCACGGCCCGACTCCGCTTCGCCCGCCCGCACCCCATTGCGGTGCAGAAGTGGGCAGGCCTTTTTGCCCGCAGTGGAATTCCGCGGGTGCTCCCCGTAACTCGGCTCGGCTCGCGCGCGCTCCTCGGGGACGGAGGGTTCCGAGCCTTGTTTCTAGGGCGCCCGGGCTGCCAGGGTGGGTTGGTTTGGTTGGTTGGAGCCGAGCAGAAAAGCCACGGCGCAAGCCCAACAAGGCGCCCCTCCGCCGTGCGCCAAGCTCCGCCCTCCTCCTCCTCCTCCTCTCAACCCCCGGGATCGCCGCGCGAGGGATGCAGGAGGAGGATGCAGGAGCGGAGGATGCAGGAGGAGGAGGAGGAGGAGGAGGAAGGATGAAGCGCCGCCTTCGTACTAAGGAGATGTGAGGTGTCGGTGCGGACGGCCAGCTAGCAAGCAAGCAAGCAAGCAAGCGCCTGGCTGAGGATCGGAAGGGCGTGCAAGCAGTCGTGCAAGCAGTCGTGCAAAGCAGCACGCCCCCCCTTTCCTGGGTCTTTTTTTTCTCCTTCCTCCTCTTCTTCCCTTTCACAGCTCCCTCCCTTCCTTTCCCGCCGCCGCCCTGGGGCCGGGCGGGCTACCTGGAAATCACGGTGCTTGGATGCCTGGAGCCCGCGGGAGACACCCAGCCCCGAGCCCGCCATGGGCTGCTGTGGGAGCGCCGCCTCGCAGGTAAGCAAAGGGGGGGTGTTGGGTGGAGGGGAGGGAAAGGAAACATGAAAAATTCGGATACATTCCCTAATTCTGATATATCCCCATCTCATGGTACCCCCTTTTTATTTTTAGGGTCCGATCCCCCACACACCTTCAATTAAAAGCCCCCCCTTTTAGGTCCCAAATATTTGCTTTCCTTCACTTCTTTCCACCCGTAGCAGCCTCCTTCCGCTTCCGATCTCGGGCTATACGCGCCTGGTGGCAGATCCATATTGACATTTTATCCCTCTTGGCTTCCTCCCTCCTGGGGAGTCTGAAGCAGTTTTGTTAAGTTATGCAGCCAAAATTAAGTAGATGGAAGGCGGGGGGGGGCAGCCCTGCTCCCCATGTACTCCCACCCACACTACCCCCCCCCCCCAGTTGCAACCCGGAATATAATGGGGCAGCGGGATTGCCACGGTAGTCCTGCAGTGGCAAAAAATCCCCTTCCCTGATTTCATTTTGTAAATTCATTGGTTACAGTGCCTGCTCTGAAAAAAAGCATTTGCAGCGACTGAGAAGTGCACGGAAGAAAATGTAGCAGCGTCACAAATAGGGTTACAAGTGTATCACGGTGGAAGCAGCCTGCTGAGTTGTTACTCCAGTCATTGACAGCAGGAAGGAGCATAATCACTTCATTCACTCATTCATTCAGTTTGTATAGCCGCCCCAATCGACATGCGACTCTGGGCGGCGTAAATCCCCCACGTTTAAACTATAGACACCCTTAAAATTTCCTAAAAACACTGAAAAATTACCTCCCACCCGCAGCAATTAAAAATCTAGTTAAAAACTTTTAAAAGTATGAGTGATCCTGCTCTAAATGAGCCTCTGTGTGTGTGTGTGTGTGTGTGTGTGGGGGGGGGTTCTCCCTCTCCACCTCCCCACATCTGCCCTGCCAGCCAGGTTTTCAGCTCTTTCCTGAAGGGCAGCAGCTCTGTCTGGGGACACAGTTAAACTGGCACCCATGGGGTACACAGAAAGAGCCTCCTTGGAGATTGTGGTATTTTTGAACCACAATCGGGAGTACCCTGGTAATGGCAACCTTGTGTGGCCGGCTAATCTTTCTCACACTAGGTCTGCCAAAAGGAACTGCAGCATGAACGCACCCAAAGGTGCCTTCGTTTTGGCAGCTTCATGTCTGGCCTAGAGACAGAAAAAGAAGAACCCCTTCCCCATCATTAGCCTGGAACCCATAGCCAAATGATGGGCAACCTTGGCACTCCTGGTATTCTTGGACTTCAATTCCCAGAAGCCCTGATCAGCAGGAGTGCTGACCTGGGCTTCTGGATATTGAGGTCCAAGAACACCTGGAGTACCAAAGTTCGCCATCATTGCCATATAGCCTGTCTGTTTTTGCTGCCTCAGCCTCCTCTCCCCAGTTTCATATCGTCAGGTTGCCTGGGCCCTTGCCTGGGATTCTATAGCAAATTTTGTTGATCTGTTGCTCACCTGACCTATACCCACTCTTTCCACCTATATATGTATTGCTTGGGTTGTTGAGTGGAGCTTCACTTTATCTCTTGCCATATGGAGATTATAGTATTAAAATATTTCATTCATGGCCTGGTCTTAAGAAAATGATAATCATCAGCAGAATTCTTGTTACATGCTGTCTTGAACTCTTTCATAGCACATTTCCTCTGCTTCCTTGCTTGATTCTCTGGAAGGGGTAGGAAGCTGTGGGCTTCCAAATGTTCTTGATTGCAGGCTTCATAATTCTGTATGAGTGGTTTTGCTGGCTGGAGTAGATAAGTGTCATAGCTCAAAAACATCTGGTAGGTCACCAGTGCCCACTTTTGTTCTAAGGTAAAAATTGTGGCCAACCTAGCAGTTCGAAAGCAAGAACTTGCAAGTAGATAAATAGGGATCACTTCGGTGGGAAGGTAACAGCATTCCATGCACTCCAGTGTCTAGTCATGTCTGCCACATGACCATGGAAACATCTGCAGAAGCAGACAACACTGGCTCTTCAGCTTTGAAACAGAGATGAATGAGCACTGCACCCTAGAGTCGGATATGACTGGCTTTCAAGCAAGGGAAACCTTTACCTTTACTAAAAATTGTGTTTAGTTCTTTGAAGTACTCTGCAATGTAGTGCATTTCCCATTGTTTGTTCTTCATTGCTTTTAGAGCTTACTGCTCCTCACTGCAGTGTTTTCCATCTGTCATATCATTTTGCAAGGTAAAAAAAACACACACATGTGCAAGTCTTATCATGAGTCCTAGATGCGAAATGTCTGTATCTGCTTATTTCTTCTTTATTCCACCCTTCGTCCAAGCAACACTGTGTGACCTGTGTAGGATTACCCACTTTATCCCTGCAACAGTGCTGTGAAGCGGACTGAAGTAAAATCTAGTGATTTGCCACTACGCTGCTGCCATGATACCATACTTTAATTCAACCTTGTGAATCTCATCTGTCCTTATATTCCTGTAGGAAGGCATACAGTCAAAATTTGTTGACAAGAATCAGTTGTGACTTAAGCCATCTTGATAATAATTTTCTCCACAAAATGAGTAGTGATAGTTAAGATTTAATATTAGAGAGACAATTATTCACATTAGTAATTGAAAGGACAGAAACTATTAGAGAGGAACTAGTGATTTCCCCTTTTTTGTATATTAAGAACAAGTATTTTGGCATTAGATTTGCATGTACTTTCTCTGAGCATCATTGCTACTCATGCTGTGTGTACTGATGGGCTGTTTCCTGTCAAATACTGCAACCCTGAGGGATGAATGTAAAGTTTTCATTGTGTGATGATAGGCATGGCTAATTTGTTACAGTTGTGTTCAGTCTTCTTTCTGTCTTTTGTGTGTCTGTATGAATAAGAGGCAATTTGTCAATGTAATGTGCTATATCTTTCCAACTATGCAGGTTCATCTGTTCCTTCTATAGAATGACATCTTTCTGTATGTCATAGAGATAAATTTCAGTAGCTGAAGATGGAACTGATAAGACATGCTTTATAATAGTACAATTTCCATTTACTGTATGTGTTTGTGTGAACTTAAGGCTGGAGTTGGAATACAGTATATGTGAAATAAGCACAGCCTGCCCAATGCATTTTATAATACATGTACCTGAACTGCATACATTTAGAGATTCAGATATACAGTGGTACCTCGCTTAAAGAGCATAATGCGTTCCATGGGATCACTGTTTAAGTGAGTTTGCGCCTTAAGTGAAACACCATTGTAAATGACCAATTGTGACTTCTGGCAGGGGGGATTGCAAACCCCGATGTAGTTGTTAAGCGAGTTTTTGGTTGGTTTTAGTTAAGTGAGGTGGCCATTCAGAGAAATTCTGCTCTTTAAGTGAGTTAATCTCTAAGCGAGGCACTCTTTATGCGAGGTTTTACCGTATAGTGAAGCATTCAAATTAATACAGTGATGCCTCATACGACGTCCAAACTTGGTTCCACAAGTTTGGACTTTATACGGATTTGGACTTTGTATGAGGCATGCAAAATCCTAGCTGCGATGCCTTCATACAACGTCCAAATCCTTGCTGCGAAGCCTCGTACAACGTCGTTTCCATAAAGATACATTGTACTGTAACAGCACAACTTCAGGGCAAAGTCAAGGAAACAGACAGGAAACTGACAGAACTTTAAGAAATCATTGTCTAAAGGCTAAATACATTACAAAAACATGTCATACAACCCTGATTGTCCAAGAACCTAAAGAATGCTGCACAAATCCCAGGAATGCTTCTAAAAATTCTGATGAAAAAATCCCAAAAAAATTCCAAAATCATGCTCAAAACCACTCCTAAACACTCTTCGCCTCGTGCAAAACCCACAAGAGCAATACATGCATGTGTCCTGCAACCTGGGAAAAACCCCAATGCCTCATACAAAGTCGCAGCGATTTTGTATGAGGCAACTTTTTTCAAGGAATTAGGTGATGTTGTATGAATCCGATGTTGTATGAAGCAGACTTTGTATGAGGTATTACTGTATTGTAGTTTCTGATCTTTGCATTGGTATCCCTTGTTGGAACCAAACACCATGCCTATAAGAGATGCTATATAAAGACACTGGTCTACCACTCATCCTCTTCCTTTTCTCCTGTTTCTCTTAGCTTTTATCAGTCTTTATTACTAGTGTTACAGTCTTGTTAGTTTCAAGCCACATAAATAGTTCCATCCATTACTCCAATGTGCCACTTAGAAACCTTCATTTTTTGACTGCTGAAGATAGGACCAGACCAAAGGCTTATCAAGGCAAGCATTTTGTTCCCACAGTGGCCCACCAGATGCCTAAAGAAAAGCTACCACAGTACGTGAGCACGTTAATACCCTTCTGTTCCTTAGCAACTGGTACTGACAGGAAGACTGGCTCAGATACTGGAGGTAATACATAGCTATCATGACTAGTAGCCATTTTTAATTTATCCTTCCTGAATTTGTCCAGTCTTTTTTGAAGCTGTTCCAGTTGGTAACCAGCTGTGTGTATGGTTCCAGCTGTGTGTATGGTTTGGGAGTTGTACAGCTAGGAACAATGCTGTCCAGGGTCATAAAGACTGCGGAGCGGATAATCCGGCGTACGCTTCCCACTCTAGATCAAATCTATGCCACCAGATGTTATAAGAAAGCTGTAGAGATTGCACAAGATAGTATGCACCCCGGAAATGATCTCTTTCAGCTTCTGCCTTCTAGAAGAAGGTATAGAATCATAAAGACCAGGACCAGCCGCTTGAGAAATAGTTTCTACCCAAAAGCGGTTCTGGCTTTGAATGCAGTGCAATGCAGTCTATGAGGGAGCTTCTGTATATAGTTTTTAGAGTTTTAGAGTTTTTTAGGGGTTAAATGTGTATATGTGGGGTGGGAGTATGTTGATAATTTTGTATAGTTGTATTTTGTTTAGGTTTTGTTGGGTTGTTAAGTGTTTTTTTTTCTTTCTCTCAATCTCGTGGTTCTGTGCAAGACAATGACAATAAAGTTTTATCTATCTATCTATCTATTGCTGGATCTTGTGACAGTAAATTCCATAGTTTAGATATGCTGTATATGAAGAGGTACTAGTCAGGACTGTGGTGGCTTAGTGGTTAAGACACTGAACTTGATGACTGGAAGGTTGGCAGGTCAGCAGTTCGAGACCCAAGTGCTGCATGATAGAGTGAGCGTCCATCTCTGTCCCAGCTCCTGCCAACCTAGCAGTTTGAAAGCAAGAAATTGCAAGTAGATAAATAGGGATCAGTTTGGTGAGAAGGTAAACAGTGTTTTGTACGCTCCGGTGTCTAGTCATGCCTGCCATATGTCCACGGAAATGTGTGCAAACACAGACAGCACTGACTCTTTGACTGTAAACAGAGAGGAGCACTGAACCCTAGAATCGGATACGATTGGCTTTTGAGCAAGGGTGACCTAGTCAGTTCTCGGGCCACCATTTTCATTGCCATCTTTGGCATCTGTGCTTAACACGCAAAACTATCTTCTTTTCTTTAATTATTATTAGTGTCAATGTCAATGTGTTTTGTCCTCTCTTGAGTCTTCTGAAACAATTTGGTTGACACTTTTTGTGCAGGTGTCTTTGGTGCATCCTGTGACTTGGATTGTATGGATTCATCTGTAGTTGATCTTCCATTATGTTAACAGTAGACAGCAGGTCTCTGTGGCTTGGCTCTACTCACTGTAATAAATCTATGTTGTGATTTAGTAAGGTATAAAAACAGTCATGTTTTTGAGTTGAAAATGGTTTTTAAAAACTCATAATTTTCTCTAGCTATATATACTCATATTATTAATGCTCATTCACTGAAAACCTTATTGTGAACAGGTTGTGATCTTTTATATACTCTTTATGTAGCTTACACAGTTTACCTTTGTCTTCAGGTTGAATCTTTAATGTGCTTTTTGAGCTGTTCACTTTCCTCCTTTCCATCAACTGGTTGGCGTTTTTCTTTTCTAACTTTGTTCATTGTAAAATACCCCATAAGCAACACTATCTTAACCTATAAAACCAAGTGTTCACCGTTGGAATTGGCTATGGGCTGCTGTGCGTCGCCCTACTTACCCGTTCCCTCCCTTCGAGAGCACGGGCGAAGTGGCTACGCAGTTCAACGAATGGTTTAAAAAATCGCGATTGGGGCATCAGCCCCACCATTGGCAAGAAAGGGAAACAACTTCATTTCCCAAAAAGCATTGCGTTTCGCCGTGTTTCTCCCAGTGTCAGCCAATCAAGATGATAAAAACAACGGACTCAGTCTTTGTTTTACGAGCCGCAACCAATCAAAAGTAGCGTTTCAAAACCTTGCCGAGCGACGGACGTCAGAAACTACAAGTCCCAGCGTCCTCCGTGCTGTGACCCCTCAGCCAATCAGGCTAAGGGACATGAGCATGGAGGAGGCTGGGAAAGCCAATGCGTCAACAACTTCCCTCCAGGAGGCACTTCGTCTCCCGGAGGGAAGCCATCCCCAGCTCATCACGGTGGGCGGCTGGCCATGTCGGATCCTGGACTGCCTGCTTTTGGCGGCCCCCACCCAACCGGCAAAGACCTCGGCACCAGCGGAGAGGGAGAAAAGGCTGCGCCACAGAGGCATGGAAGGTGAGGCCCGGCACAGAAGGCTGCACTGGGGAGACGTAGAGTACGAAAGGCCCAACTGGCAACGGGTAAGTGGGGCGGGGGAGAGGAATTGAGGAGGGGAACAGGCCTGGGGAGCACGCCACCCACCCAGGTCATAGAGAAGAAAGGGGGAGAACGAACCCACCTCCTTCCCCCCAGTCTCAGTCCCCTGCCCCACTTACCTGTTGGCAGCTGGGCAATTCGTAATCTGCGCCTCCCCAGAGCGGCCTTCTGTGCTGGACCACTCACCTTCCATGCCTCCATGGTGTGGCCTTTCCTCCCTCAATGCCGGCGCCAAGGCCTTCATCGGTGGGGTGTGGGCCACCAAAATCAAGCAGCCCAGCCGGCAAACGATGCTCCCGCCCGCCCAGCAAAGGCCTCCTGGGTGTCCTCACCAAGGCTTGGGGGGAGGAGGAAGAGCTCCTCCTCCCCCTGCAAAGCTTCAGCATGTGTGTGTGTGTGTGTGTGTGTGTGTGTGTGTGTGTGTGTGTGTGTGTGTGTGTGTGTGTGTGTGTGTCCTCACCGAGGCTTCAGGGGGGAGGAGGAAAGGGCCTTCCTCTTCCTGCAAAGCTTTGGCATGTGTGTGTGTGTCCTCACTGAGGCGTCAGGGGGGGAGGAGGAAGAGTCCCTCCTCCCCCTGCAAGGCTTCGGCGTGTGTGTGTGTGTGTGTGTGTGTGTGTGTGTGTGTGTGTGTGTGTGTGTGTGTGTGTGTGTGTGTGTGTGTGTGTGTGTGTGTGTGTGTGTGTGCGTGTGCGTGCTCACCAAGGCTTGGGGGGGGAGGAAGAGCCCGTCCTCTCCCCATGGAGCTATGGCATGTGTGTGTGTATTGTGTGTGGGTGTGTTTGTGTTGTGTGTGTGTATTGAGTGTGTGTGTGTGGTTATGTTGTGTGTGCTGTGTGTATTGTGTGTGTTGTTGTGTGTGTATTGAGTGAGTGTGTGGTTGTTTTATATAAAGCACAGGGGGGAAAAAGCCCGGCAACGCCGGGCAAACTATGCTAGTATATATCTATAGAGAGAGCGAGTGTGCTTTTATATAGCAGGACCTTCAGCCAAATAAACTACTAGTGCCACAGCATAGGCTTTGTAATACTGTAGTTGTAACATTATTGATTTATGTGTGTGTGTGTGTGTGGTTTCCTTTGATTCAGGTCCTCTGCATTTTGCAAGTAATATTTCCCATGGCATTTGTTTATTACTTACCCACAGCAATTTGCCCTCAACAGTTTGTCTTTATCTTTTAATAGATATTTATAAACAACAGTGAACTACACTCAACTTTTCTTTATTTTATTTGCTCATATACTTTGCTCATTTATTTTTTAAATAAAAAAGCAGTGAGTATACCAGAAGTTAATAAAATAATTTCTATAGTAATAGCTAAGAGTCTGGCCAGGTTATCCTGCTATGGTAATAGAGTAGACCATATTGCCAGCGACTCAATGCTGAGTGTCAGGCCGTGGTTAACTCACCTGACAACCCCAAAGACTAATTGCTTGGGTGCCAAATTCCATAGGAAAGGGTGATGGTCCCCAAGTATATTAAATCCCACTTGAATCCATCTTGATGGAGGGCAGTGGCTTCATCAATACTGGCCTGGGGCTGATGAGTTTGTGTGCCAAGAGGGCTCAGGACCAGAAAGTGACTCATGGAACTGGACCAGTGGTAAAGGTGTCACGCTACGATGCAGAAGGCAGATGAAAGACCACTGCATTATATTCTCAGGACAGTCTCCATGGCTGATTGCCAATATTCGGATTTGGATACTGCAGAAGAAGAAGAGGACAGTAATAGTTGGGTTACTTTTAGTACATCCTGCAGCACAGTCTTCTTCATGTCTAGACGAGACGTGAAACTGCCAAAATGAAGGCACCTATTGATGAGTTCGTTCTGCATTTCCTTTCACCTGACCTAGTGTAAGAAAGATTAACTGGGAACATGTTGGCGATTACCAGAGTACGCCCGATTGTGATTCAAACATACCACAATCTTCGAGGAGGCTCTTTCTGTGTACACAAATTTAATATGCCCTAAGCTTTCATCGATGCTAATAGTTTCCTCAGATACATTAATTGTTATCTCTGATGCTTAAGTCATAGATAATTGAAATATAAAAAATGTAATTATCTGTTAATTTGCTTTTGATGTTTTTGTGGTTCATTAAGAATATTATTTATCCCTGATCTTGGATTTTTTTTCTGCTCAACTGCTGTTTAGCTTAATTATTTTATCACTTGCTCATAGTCCCAAGCCATTATGTATATAAATCTGTATATACATCTGCCAATGTGAACTAACATATCAGGTACTCGGTGAAATGGACAGAGTCCACACAACCAAGTGGAATAACATATTTCTTGGTTTATAAGAGGATAATGTATTGAATTTGGTGTGTAGTTGGAGGAGATATGGATTCTTTGTATTTCATCCACGTCATTTGCTTACTAGATGGCCTTCTAATTATCTTTGTCATTTCATGGAAATTTTTCCCCTATTGCTGCATTGCTTCCTTAACACTACCTATATTATCAGTATCTGAAAACTCACCTGCTTTTCTATCTTTCTTTGTTAGATACCTAGACTTTCATGCATTGAGCACTATCGGGGATGGCATTAGTTTGCAACATGTATTCAGAAAGATTTAATGTATTAATACTGATTTCTGCAGACTTGGTGTATTAGCCGTTCCTCTTGATTAGAGTTAGAATTTCTTGCCATCCCTTTTAAGGCCACATCTCAGGCAGGAATGTAGTTGTGAAGTCTGTCTAGCACTATGCTAGAACCTGCAGTCTAATCTTTACCTATAAGGAGGAGCGTTAACCATTGGTGTCTGGCATGCATGTCCACACCCGTCCCTACTATCCCGTATCGAGCCACCTACACTTGCCTTTAGACTGTCTGAGCATCGCCACAAGGTTCCGCCAACCGCGAGTGGGGCAGCTGCCCCACGAACGCTGACAGAAAAAACCAACCACAAATTCCAGTGTCCTCCGTGCCATGACCACTCAGCCAGTCAGGCTGAAGGGCATGAGTGCGTAGAACGTTGGAAAAGCCGGCGCGCGAAAAATTAAATAAAGCCTCACGCAACGGGAGCACAAGGCCACCAAAGGTGGACACAGCGCCCCATGCAATGGGAGTGCAAGGCCGCCGAAGGCGGACACAACAGGGAGAAGAGGGACTCCTCCCCGCTACCCTGCCGAAGACATGGCGAGACCACCGCCGGCCTCAAGGTTAGTTGAGGCGGGGAGAACCAGCAGCAGGCAGCACTTCGTCAGGGGAGGCACACTCCCTGGCGAATAACTGGCTGCTGCCTTTGTACTACCCACACCACTGTTTTGAGAACTAGCACGAAACAGCGGTGGAGGTAATAGAAAAGCAGCAGCCAGCAATCCGCAAGGAAGAGCACCACCCCTTACGGATCATTGTATGCCACACAACAATTTTACAAAATAAACAGCTTTACAGCCACAAACACAGATCTCCCATTAGGTAAGCCAGGGGAAATGGAGGCCGAGAGGAGAGAACCATCGTGATGCAGATAGCTCTTCTCTGCCTCGTTCTCCCCCGACCGACTTAACGAACGTTACCAGATGAAGTGCGAGCTGACTGCCGGTTCCTCATTTTCCCCATCGCTGTATCGAAAGCTAATCTCAAAATAGCAATGGGGAAAAGAGGCAACGACAGACAGGCCGTTCTTCATCCCGGAAAACACAACCACAACAAAACAAATCAGTTTAAAAACAACACCAACCATCAAAAATACAAACACAAATAAATAAATAAAAATGCAAATAAACCCAGTAAACAATAAAACAATAAACAAGCACAACAAAACACATCCGAAATATAAAAAGCTAATGAAAAAACATGAAAACTCACTAAAAACACCTATCTACAACATAACAACAACACAAAAATACCTTACTCAAAATCCAAAAGCAACACAATGTACAAAAATAAATACGGAAAAAATCAAAATAAGAAATAACAACCAGAAATATTCAACACAATAAAACACATAGAAAATCCAAAAGCAATACTAAACAACAAGCAAAAGCACTTAATTAAATACACAAACGCTCTACTTAGCCCCCCAAGCCCAACAAAATGGAAAAATAATAACACAAGACAACTTACAAAACATGTCCTCCCACTATCCCTCTGCAGAAGAACTGAAGAAACAAAGAAAATCAAACTCTTAATCACAGCCACACCAAGAGGCTGGAAGAGTATCCTACAGGCAAATAAAAATTAAAAAAAGCCAAATAAAATATAACCAAATTGATAAAAATCAAATAAATACAAAAAACACAAAATCCACAACCAGAAAATCTATTTTATTTTAGAAAAAATCTCCCCACAAACAAACAACAACAGAGAAAACTAAAACAAAACCATTCTTTCAAATTTAGTCACCAACACCCAAACCACCCCTAACCATCAACACACACATTAAATATGTCCGGCTTGCGCACACACCCCAAAATCACCCCAACCACCCACTCACATATAATAACTGCCTTGCAGGGCCGGGCAAAAAAAATGCTAGTAAGATATAGAATGCTGCACTTATCTCACCACCACTCTAGATTTTTCAGGAGTATGACATGCTTTAAAGAGATCTCCTTGAATTTTGGATCATCTGTTCAAAATGAATGTGCCTGCCTGAAAATCAGAACTTGTGCTTTTTGAATGGGTAGTGAAGTCGTCAATAATGTATATCTCATTGATGCGATGTACCTGCACTAGCTGAACTATAACAGTTTGAGTTAGGCCACAGTTTAAAACATATTTTAGCTTTATATACAGACAGCCTCTGTTGTATATATTCATGATAGTTCTGTATGCTTTCATCATCGTTTTACAAGTTACTCTGTGTATAATAGTACAGTGCAGTGATGGCGAATGTCTTAGAGACTGAGTGCTCAAACAGAGGGACGGGGTGAACTCTGTGCTGGGGGAGGGAGGAAGTACTCCCATTGGACTGCTGGGCACAGGGGCGGGGCAAACCCTGTGCTGGGGGAGGGAGGAAGTTATCTCATTGGGCTGCTGGGCAGAGGGGTGGAGTGAACTCTGTGCTGGAGTAATGGGGTGCACACTCACAGAAAGGGCTCTGAGTGCCCCCTCTGGCATGCGTGCCATAGGTTCAATACCACTGGTATAGTGTTACACAGCAGGTGATAAAATGCTTGTTATGTTATCTATATATTTGATACCTTTATCTTAATGGTGAGATAAAGTGAATGTATTTAAGGCCCTACACAAGACTGTATTAGAATACAGTAGTACCACGCATAACGAACGCATTGTACAGTAAAACCCTGAGTTATGAAAACAATCGATTCCCTGGCCTATTTCATAACTCAAATGTTTTCATAACTTGAGGCATGCATTAAAAATAATAAAAAACGGGGAGCTTTCCTACCTTCTGGCTGTTGCTGCTTCCTTTTCTTACACTTCCGGCGGTGTGGGTGAGTGGCTGGGATTGATTTTTAGTGAACAAAATGCCCCCACCACCATTTTGGGTGCTAAAAACCTGAATTTTCAAGTTACTAAATGTTTTTTCAGAACCTGGGGTATTTTGTAAATCAGGATTTTTTTTGTAAGTCGGGACCCCGGTTTACAGAAAAAACATTTCATAACTCAAAAAATTCGCATCTAGAGGTGTTCTTAAGTCGGGGTTTTAGAGATGTAAAATTTCCAGAAATTTTGAACCCGGTTTCCTCCCAGAAAAAAACGGAAATTTTTGAAAAAATTGAAAAAATGCTACATTAGCACTTCTTTTTTCTTTTCCAGATTGAAAGTCATTCTGTTACTTTAGAAACATAAAATATAACTATGAAACCTAGGATTTGCTCCTCACAGAAATTAGAATAATCTGATACCTTACATATATTTTTTAGAAATGATTTATAAAATATTTGAACCCGGCCTTATCTTAAAATATTTTATTCATCATGTTAAAATAAAACATTCCATAATATATTTTCGATTTTTTCAATTTTTCGGAAAAAAAACAAAAAAGGCTTCAGGAAAAAATGAAGGGAAAAACTGTTTTTTTTCCCCTGACTTTTTCTGGGGTTTTTCCGGGCCTTCACATCTCTAACTGTATAGCAAAAAAAAATCACACAATGAAGCATTTGTTATGCAATGATGATACTCTGCATAACAAAAAAAAAGTCCGTTATGCAGGGTTTTTGGTAACCGGGGTTTACCCACTTAATGGGAACCCCGGTTAATGAACATTTCCCCCCATTATGCAGGGCATCTCCCATAGGGAACTGCATAATGGAAAAAAATGCATAGCA
Source organism: Bradypodion ventrale (assembly GCA_035047345.1). Classification (NCBI taxonomy): domain Eukaryota; kingdom Metazoa; phylum Chordata; class Lepidosauria; order Squamata; family Chamaeleonidae; genus Bradypodion; species Bradypodion ventrale. The sequence continues at coordinate 163,174,625 of JAWDJE010000002.1, read as the reverse complement.
AAGAGCTCCGTGGAACGGAGTTTTTTCATTATGCGGGATTCTACTGTACAAGGAAATATCTAATTTCTTCTTCCACCATACTCTTGTTTTCCTTTATGTTGAGCCACTTTCTTCCAGCCAAGTTCTGATACTAGAAACATCCAAATAAGAGAATAGTACGTTTGAAGCATCAGAGCATGCCATTGTAAAGTGGGGGGAGGTTTTACACCCCTCCTTCCCTAATTTGTGTAGATAGCCTCATACACTCTTTATAAACCAACAGCGAAGATTAGAATGGAATTGGAAGCGATCATTGGCCCATCACTTTCAGTTTAGCTTTCAATGTAATGAAACAGGTGAGAGTAGAAGATAATTGAAGAAGATGTTAATAGCTTAACCTAGTCCAAATAGTATTTCCTAGATGATAAACACTCATGCCAATCTCATGTCAGCTTCAGGCTATTGTGTCCATTCATTGTGTGTTTGCATCCACAGATCAGGTTCCTTGATTTCTCTTTATAGATGCCAATTGTACAACAATAGGCCAGACCTGTTCATAGAACATATACTAAAAAGCAGCTTTAGATTATCAAAACATTTTTAGTTCTAAACTAAGTTTCAATTTTTGCTTTGCAGTTTACCACTGAGGATGAAATGCTCATAGATATGGGACATAAATTAGTTTTTGTCTAACTAAAAAGCCTTGAAGTCAACACTGAGAGCTTTTGAAAGCATCTAAGTGCAAGATATGCATAGCCAAGTGTTAAAGACAAAGACATAGTACAGCTCTTGGAATGACTTAGGCTTATGGGAACTGAAGTCCCCCTGTGGGGCGGGTGCCTCACGTTGGGAACCACTGATCTAGATCTACTTCAACCTGGCCAGGCCTGGTTATGCTACAGAGATTGCTTTGGTCACCTTTGCATATTGTCTCTCAGAGTTCTGTGCCCCCCCCCCTGGGGGGCTTTTTAACACCTACATGAAACTGCTGGGAGAGGTTGTCCAGTGTTTTAGGATCCGGTGTCTCCAGTATGCAGATGATACCCAGCTTTATATCTCTGTCTGAATCAGAGGAAGCTTTTTTTGGTTCTAGTTCAGTGTCTGGTGTCAGTAATGGACAGGGTGAAGATGAATAAACTGAAACTTAACTCAGGAAAGAAAGAAGAACTCCTGGTCAGTTGAAAATCAGATCAGGGAATGGTGAGGCAGCCTGTGCTGGATGAATTATTCTCCCCCTCGGAACACAGGTGTGCAGTTTGGATGTGCTCCTGGATTCATCCATGAGCCTAGATGCCCAGGTTTTGGTGGTGGCCAGGAGTGCATTCGCATAGTTAAAATTGATGTGCCAGCTACATCTGTTCCTGGAGATATCTGATCTGTTCATGGTGTTGCATGCCTTAGTTATACCCTGATTGGATTAATATAATTCGATGTACATGAGGTTGGAGGGACTGCAGTGGCTCAAGTGGTTAAGATGCTGACTGGAAGGCGGCAGGTCAGCAGTTTGATACCTGAGTACTGCAGGACAGAATGAGCTCCCGTCTTTGTCCCAGCTCCTGCCAACCTAGCAGTTTGAAAGCAAGAAATTGCAAGTAGATAAATAGGGACCACTTTGGTGGGAAGGTAAACAGCATTTCCGTGTTCTCCGGTGTCTTGTCATGCCTGTCACATGACCACAGAAATGTCTGTAAAAGCAGACAGTGCTGGCTCTTCGGCTATGAAACAGAGATGAGCACTGAACCCTAGAGTCAGATACGACTGGCTTTTGTGGAAGAGTGACCTTTACCTTTACATGAGGTTGCTGTTGGAAATGGATTGGACACTTTAGTGTGGGGTGCCCAAACTACAGCCTGTGGGCCAGATCCAGTCCACGAGGCCAAATCATCTGGCGTGCCCCGATGTAAATCATCTGGCATGCCCCCCGACAAAAATAAAATATAAAATATTTGAACCCCTTATCTTAAAATATTTTATTCATCATGTTAAAATAAAACATTCCATAATATATTTTTTATTTTTTCAATTTTTTGAGAAATACCAAAAAAAGGCTTCAGGAAAAAAAACCCGGTTTCCCCCCGAATTTTTCCGTTGTTTTTTCGGGCCTTCACATCTCTAGCCCCACCCTCACCATTCCCCGAAGGAGAAGTACAACACACCTACACAAGTGCAAAACACTGCCGTAAATGCACACACGGCTGTTGTAAATATGTTTATGCCAGTTTTGGGTGCATTTATGGCAGCATTTTGTGCATGGATATTTTATTTCTGCTTCTGGTACATTGTGGCCTGCCCACTGAGCCACGTGACTGGCCTGCAGACTGAAAAGTTTGGGCACCCCTGCTTTAGTGAGTCCAAAATGCTGCAGCCAGATTGTTAACTGGGAATGGGTACAAGGATCACATAATCTCTGAGTTACAGCAGCTCCGTTGGCTGCTTCTCCCTTTCTGGGCACAATTCAGGGTACAGTAAAACCCGCATAATGAAAAAACTCAGTTTCACGGAGCTCTTTTGTTATGCGTTTTTTTTGTTATGCGGATCAAATGGGCGATACCCCGCATAACAAAAAAATGTTTGTTATGCAGGGTTTACATTAAGCAGCGTATACCTTGGTTAATGAAAACCATGTATAGTGGGGAAAAAATCATTATGCAGGGTATCGCGAATGCTTCACTTTACAAATTTTTCATTATATGAAGCGTTTATTATGTGGGGTGCCACTGTACTTTCTTTGACCTATAAAACCCTAAATGGCTTGGGTCCAAGCTATTTCAAACACCGTATGACCCTTTTATGAACCTGAATGGTTTTAAAATAATTAGGGGAAACGATTCTGAGGAGCCCTGCCCTTACAGGTATGTTTGTTGGGAATATGGGAAGCGGCCATCTCTGTTGCTGTTCAGACTCTGGAATTTCCTCCCATGGGAGCCCAGGCCGGTCCTCTCTTTCTGCAAGTTGGCAAAGACTTTTCTCTTCAAGTAGGCATTCTTTTAATGACTGGCTGACTGAGGAGGCATTTTAAATGGACTCTTGTATTTCTTTTGTTTTTCACGTGTTTTAAACACTACTTCTATATAAACTTTTAATATATTTAATTAGTTTAAAATATTGCAATAATTTATTGTTTCACCTTTTAATATTGTTTCTTTTAATATCGTAGGCTGCCTTGGATGCTTTGTAGAAGAAAAGCAACAAACAAATAATGTTTTCAACCATATCGATGCATTGCATAATTTGCAAAGCAGTAGCACGTATATGTTCAAAGGTTAATCTTATGGAGTCCTTACTCTAAGGTGGATGTGTATAAGATTCTTCTTCCACTGTGTCTAGGCCAGATGTGAAACTGCCAAAATGAAGGCAGTTTTGGGTGAATCCATTCTGCAGTTTCTTTCACCTGACATAGTGTGAGAAAGAATAGCCGACAACACAAGGTTACCATTATCAGGCTACGCACGACTGTGCTTCAAAAATACCACAATCTTCGAGGAGGCTGTTTCTGTGTAAGATGGCAGGCTGGATGATATCTTTATCCATTGTGATAGGCTGTGGTCTACGTGTCCAAGATTGAAGGTCACAATCACTTGAAACAGAAGGGAAAAATTGCAGTACAGTACTTACAGTCAAGATTCTGTGAAATGTCTTTAAAACAATGCCATTTCTTAGGTAGCAAGAATGTCAAAATGTTTTCAGAGTTAAAACTTCATAGCCTGCTTCTAAAATTATCAGTTTCTTTTTTAGTGTTCTCTCCTTTTCAATTTAATCACTGCTAGAAGATTACTTTGAAAAGAGCCTGAATTTGAAGTTAATCTCATTACTGCATTAGTGGTAAATAATAGGTCGAAACTTCTAGGGACTCTCAAAAAGTTTATAGGGCTGAGAATGACCTTCTTCTTCTTCTACCGTATCCGAATCTGGATATAGGCAATCATCATGGCAATCAGCCACAAAGACTGTCCTGAGACTATAATGCAGTGGCTTTTCATCTGCCTTCTGCATTGCAGCATGACACCCCTACCACTGATCCAGTTCTGTGAGTCATTTTCTGGCACACAAAGTCCTCCTCGGCCCCAGGCCAGTATTGATGAAGCTGCTGCCCTCCATCAAGATGGATTCAAGTGGAATTTAATCCACTTGGGGAATATCACCCTTCCCTGTGGACTTCGGCACCCAAGGCTTCAGTCCTCAGGGTTGTCACATTAGTTAACCGCTGCCTGACACTCCGCGTTGAGGCACTGGCAGTATGGTCCACTCCAGGCGTTCTCAACATTTTCCCGCCAGGGGCTGGATCCACCTGCGATGCTTCCCACCAGGGGCCGGAGGCATGTCAGATCACTGGACTTGCGTGTCCATTGTCATTGGCAGCGCAGAGGTGTTTTCTTCCTGCTGCTTTTGGACAGTCTTTGCTGGTCCCCATGTCAGCAGAAGCTTTTGCGGAGCTCGGTCGCAGTGATTTGAAAAATTTCTGCTGCTTCTGGGCTTTGAAATCTGCACCAAAAGGAGAGATCCCTTGCTGCACGATGATGACTACATCTCCCAGACTCCCCCAGTGCCAGATGCCAAAGCTGACATCATCACCACGCAGCAAGGGACCTCTCCTTTCGGCATGGATTTCAAAGCCCAGAAGCAGCGGAAAATTTTTAAACCGCTGCGACCTAGCTCCGCAAAGGCTTCTGCTGACCTCGGGAGCAGGGAAGACTGTCCCAAAGCAGCAGGAAGAAAGTGCTGCTGCCACCACTGTAAGTGACGTATTGTGACATCAGGCAGTGGGGGTGGGTGGGTGGGGTGGTCCTATGAGTGCCCGGGTTCTCACCATTGGCCGCATTGATGATATGCATGGGCCGGTTTGGCCCATGGGTCAGAGGTTGAGAATGCCTGGTCTATTACCATAGCATGATAACCTGGCCAGAATGGGAGAATGACCTTCAGATTGAGAAAATAAGTCATTCAGCTTCAAAAAGTGATGAGGAGGACGACCATTGTTTTGTCAGAACTTGTGTGTCTTTACAAAGGGTGAAATGGCAGATATTCTTATCTTTCTTTAGAACTGAAATATCATCAGCTTGTGACTGTTGGTGTTCAATTAGCTTTATAACAATATTTGAAAAGTCTGCACCATTATTGGATGAAACTGTTTTACAGTACTAGATGGATACAGAGTCTGTGTCTCAGTTCATATCCTGCACCCTCATTTGTTTTTCATGACTTAAAGCTTTCAAATGTTTACAAATCTGCTACACTGCCATTAGTTATCATTTTGTCAAGACACAACATCACTGCATAAAGTAAAAACCCAGAATTATCTATAGTGCTCACAGTTCTTTGCTCTCATAGAAGTGATATATCTACATGCCTCCTAGACAGCTCTGGTCCTTAGAGAGCACTAGCATAGGTGCCTGTCTTTGATGTGTGGTTTTTTTTTTGGAGGGTGCTCAACCCGTGGGGTGGTGGTGGCTTGGGGAGGTTTTTTTCCTTTTTGCCTCCCCCCACACCATTTGTGATGCCCCCTGGCTCTCAGTAAAAGAACCTGGGCAGACTCACCTCGGCGTGATGATGAGGGAAGGGTGGTAGGTATTGAGGGGGAAATTTAGGAGGAAAGGAAGAAGGGAGGGTAAGAATGAGGGAGGGAAGGAAAGAAGGAAGGGGAAAAGAATGCCTGGAGGTAGGGAAGGAAGGATGAGAGCTAATTACCCAGCCTTGGCCGTGGGGTGCTTGTTGTATGTTTAGGTTTTTCGGACCCTGATACACCCCAGCACACAGAGACTCTCTCTCTTTCTCTCTCTCTCAGGCACACACATACACACACGTGACTGATCCAGAACCCACTGTCTTGTGCATTACCTTGCACACACAGACAGACACACACTCCCTGTCTCTCTCTGTCTCTCACTCACACAGCATTGATGTACATTGAAAGTGTCTTGTTCCAGGGCTGTAGAAGATTAAATGAAACAGGTTTGTTCCATCCGCATCAGGACCTTTCCCCATCAGTCATTCACTCTCAAGTTCAACCAATTGCAGTTCAACATGCGAATCAGCTCTCTCCAACATTCTGTTTCCAGGCCTGGCTAGATTCACTCCAGAATTTCCCCGTCAGTCATTCACTCTCAACCAATCACAGTCCAACATGCAAATCAGCTCTCTCCAACATTTTGTTTCCAGGCCTGGCTGTTAAACTGCCGTTTATCTCCCATGGCACCATGGGAGTTGTAGTTTCCATTCTTTTCCCCATTTTGTGGGGCTTGGGCCCCACTCTCGGCCCTCTGACCCTCACGGCGCTGATCTCAGGGACAAAAGGTAGGTGCGTGCGGAGCATTACGGGATAGGCTCCGGGGTTGTAGGTACGCATTCCGCACACATACGGCCACACCCCTTCCTTATAGGTATAGATTACCTCCAGACTTTATGGAGAACTTTTCAAAACATTAGCCACCTTGCCTCCTGATTTGTAGAATTCACTGTCTTTCTTCCTAATGTCCTTGGTATCTACTTTAAAATCAGGACATGGTTTTGAGGCCATTCCTTTGTCCACCTAGAAAAAAAACCACATATGTTTTAAAAGATTAAATATATTTGTGTGTGTGTGTGTGTGTGTGTGTGTGTGTGTGTGTGTGTGTGTGTGTGTGACAAGTCAAAATCTAGAACAGATATTTCTTTGCTGAATAAAAATAAATGTCACTTTTAACTACATAACATATCTCAGTAATATATCTTTCTTGTCTTCTAATTCATGATGTGTCTTTGATCCCTCTGCAAAAATCCTTTCAACCCAGAATAATTTCTGACATGAAATTATTATTATTATTACTAAAAGGCTTCTTCAGATGTTGCTGCTACTTCATCCATGATTCCATTCTTGCTGTTACTATTTCCTCTACTTATTCATGGGCTAACTGCGGTCCACCTTCCGAAACTATTTTTACAGCCTCCGAGACCTTTGAGGACCTGTTTTTAAAATATTGTCTCAAAACAGTAGCACGATCCACCGACAAAATTATCAGCATGTCTCCGTGGTGGTATTATGCACTGGGTTTTTTAAAAAGGGATTTTGCAATTTAGGTATATAAAAGTTAAGTAATACAGTTTTTTAAACTGCCACAAAAGTAAGGAAATTACTGTAAATCTCGAAGATCTTCAGTTTGTTGAGATTTTCAATTGCACAGCAAAAGTGGGGCAGTTATTAGGATTGGAATTGTTGCAATTTTCCACTGTAGTTCCTTGATTGAGATTCTTCCCCTCCCCCTCCCACCCCCTGACTGGAGGCAGTGTGTCTATTTCCTCCCTCCTCTTTTCACAGATAGCTCTGTCTGGGAATCAGAGACTCACAGAGGTTGCAGGTTCTTAGCATACCTGTCAAGTATCTCGTATTGGCCGAGATTTCCTGTATTTCTGCTCTGGTTCCTCCCCACAGTGGTTCTGTGCTTGCGCAAAGTGGTTCTGCGCATGCGCAAAGTGGTTCTGCGCATGTGCAAAGGAGTTGTTGCTGCACATGCGTGCCCGGGCCAGAGCAGTTCCCGTATTTTCTGGAGCTGCGCTTGATGGGTATGGTTCTTAGCGGTGCCTTAGCAAAGTAAATGCAGGTATTTGATATTTAACACATGCATTTTAAAAACCTAGAGATGTTTGATGAATTGGGAAGGGTTTGGTGTTCAGGGAGCTTACAATTTTTTTAGATATAATTGGATAAAATAGAAAATACTGTAATTGAAATTAATTTTAACAGTTATATCCTTTTACTGATTACCTATTAAATTTAGCCTCCTATTTTGTGGTGGGGTTTAATGGATTCTTGGGACATGAAGGGAATTGGGTATTGGGTATCCCCTGAGCAGAGTTTCTCCAGCAAAAATCCTTTCAACCCAGAGTAATTTCTGACATGAAATTTAATTTATGGTAATTTTGAAGGGAATTATAATATTGTTGAGAAGAATTATGATTTTGTAGTGAGGAATTAAGAATTTATTGAGGATAAATATTTAAAATATTTCAAAATGATTTTGCTACTATTTTATTAAGAATTAAAAAATTAAAATTATGCAAATTAGTGACTTTGATCATGCCTCTAGCTCCCTGTGTAGTGTTGTTCTTGGGCTTCCAGCCAGTCTAAAAATGGTTTTCAGTTGTACCATCCTTGCCTGTCTCTCCTGCAGCCAAGAAGAAGAAAAAGATTGCCTGCCCCCTTTCTTTCTTTCTTTCTTTGTTTGGTTGTTGTGTAACTGTGCTGGCTAATCTTTCTCACATTAGGTCAGGCGAAAGAAACCATAGAATGAACTCACCAAGAGGTGGCTTCATTTTGGCAGTTTCACCTGGACACGAAAGAAGAAGAATGAGAAAAAGAGAAACAGAATTTGCCAGTTTTGCTATCATGTGGTTGAGGAACACTGTGTTGAGGAACACAGTCTAATGGGGAAAATGATCAACAAGAGCCATTGTGAACCTGGACCAAGCATTGTTTTAAGTAACTATGAAATCTGGACTTCTAATGTCCAATTGGATACAATGATTTTCTTTTTAAGGTCTTTGTTCCTTATGTCAAAAAACAAATTCAAACCAAGAGCATTTAATAGATTGAGCTAATAAATAGAGGAAGGGCAGTGACACACCCCATCCTGTCACCCTAGGCCAGGGCTTCTCAACCTATGGCCCGTGAGTTGGATCCAGCTCACGGCACCAAATAATCCAGCCCTCGATCCAGCTGCTACCACCAGAATCGGCCCTGGACTAATTTACGGCCATCATAAACACGGACTCATTTATGGCAGTTGTAAACGCATTTACGACAGCCGCAGACTCATTTACAGCTGTGGTAAACGTGTTTACCACAGCCGTAAATCAGTCCGTGGCCAATTCCAGCAGTGGCAGCTCCGGCTGAAACCCCAGTCTGGCCCGCCAACTGTTTGAGGGAGTGTGACCCAGCCCCTGACTTGAAAATGTTGAAAACCCCTGCCATAGGAAGAGAGGAAACCATTTAAAAAAAGGTAAACAGTTTAATGACTTGTGAGTAAGCTCAATAACTCTCCAGTAAGAACCAACCTAGCTTGCTTCATAGCAGGGTTGGAGTCCTGAGGTTGGGAATTAGTTCTCCATTGTAATTTCATGAAAAGATTCAGTCTGCAGGTGTGGTCAAGCTGCACTGTCCACGACTACAGCCAGAAGGAGAACCTGGTAAAGCACCTTTGACTACAGTGATACCTCGGATAAAGTCCAATTCGGATAAAATCCAATTCGGATAAAGTCGCAGTTTTCATGCACACGTGATGCATCGCATAAAGTCCAGAACCACTTAAAAATGGACATTATCCAAGGTATTTGGTATAGGAACCTCAGATAAAGTCCATTTCTGGATGTTATCCGATGCATCGCCCATTTGATTCGGATAAAGTCCAAACATGTGGAATGGAATTTGGACTTTATCTGAGGTTCTACTGTACTATATGCTCAGGGGAAGGTTACAGAAATAGGACTCAAATTGATGGCATGTAATTAATATTTAAGAACACTAGCAGTTAAACTTTTCTTTTTAATTTTCTCATCTCTGATCCTGAAAAAGCCTGACAGGAATTAGGAATTCCTCTGAAGTACTGATAGGACATTTGAGGGTATTTCTCAAAAAGAAAGTAGAAGATGAGATGGGATTGAGATTTCTGCTGTTGTATCATCCATACAGAAGTGAAATTCACACACTGGCTAATAGTAGTTTTTGAACAGTGTGCATTGGTGTTTTGGCCTCTGACTAAACATTCAAATGAAAGCTATATTATTGTGGTTTGTACTGCCACAAAGCATTTTTGTCTTATTCTAGAGCAGTGATTCCCAATGTGGGGCCCATGCCCCACAGGGGGACTTCATTTCCCAGAAGCCTAAATGGGTACATTGGCTGATCATGCTGTGGGGAATTGACTTATGATTCGGGGAACTGAAGTCCAAAAACCAAAGATTGGGAAACATTGGACTAGAGGTAAGCTCAAAATTCTTTCCTTATTATTTTATAAGACTTTTCAGCAGATCCAACTCTTATTATTACTGTTTATATATTTTATAGTTTCGGTTTTTGAAGATTCCCCGTGCCCGGTTGGGCACCAGTGGTCTCTGGCAGAGGTTAAACCAGCGGGCAAACTCCTGGCCTCTGGCCTTTGTCAGGGCATAAGGGGGTGAATTAATGATAGGGATTAATTCGGCTGCTTCTAGCCTGGCCGACGACTCTGCCGAATCAGCATCTCACAGACCTCAATTACCTCCTGGAATAATCACTCATCTCCTGGTTAAGGAAATCTCCGGTGCAAACAGTGAATATGTTTACCCCTGTCTAAGCCCTAAACAATAGTCTCCCTCGTCCCATGTTTGTCCGAGATAATTAACTTCCCTTCGAGAGGTTCCCCAATTAACCTGAGTAAATAGGTGATGTGATTGACTTTCGGGTGATGGTTTTTTCTACCTGCCTTCTGATCTATAAAAGGTGTATGTATTTTCCCAATAAACCACTGATCTGATCTTGCTCCTGTTGCCTCGTGTTGCCATTGATCAGTCTCCTCCGGGACCTAACGCCGCCCTAGCGGCCAGACATTGCTACATCTGGTGACCCCGACGTGATTCTACTCGTGAGTAAGAGACCCCGGAGAGGTCTACTCGTGAGTAGCGATCCACGAGGTCCGGTTCTGCGCTTGAACCACGACCCGGCATCCCGGAGGACAGCGCGGCACCCTGGTCGGCAGCCAGCCGGTCAGAGGAACGGCCTGCGGCGAGGCATTCCAAAGAGGCATTCCTACACCTCGCTCCCGGCTTTTGGGGAGACTTGCACTAAAGGGAGAAACGCGTTCCGCTCAGGGCAGCTGTGAGCCCCTGACAGCGCAGAGGCCGCCGAGGGCCGTGGCAGGAGGCCACGCTCCGAGCTCTACCCAGACGACCGTCGCCAAGACCTGTTACCTTGCCCCGAGACGCGTCGACCCGTCCCGAGGAGGAAACTTCAGAGGACCACTCGCAGGTAATATGGGGACTTGTTCTCATAGACCAAGTCCGTCCGCTATCCAAAAAACTCGTGAGGAAGAGTTTAAAATCCTGGCCAGGGTATTTCAGTTACGCTTTCACAGCAGGGAACTAGCGAGACTTTTGGCGTACCTTAGGGAACACTGCCTGCTTTACCCAGAAGCAGGTACGTTAACCCTACCGCTCTGGGATCAGATAGGAGACTGCATTCAGCAAACCCCGAAAGCCCCAGGAGGGATAGTTAGCACATGGAGGAAGTGTAGGAGACTCTTGGCTGAGATCGAACCAGTCCGGATAGAAGCAGGAGAACCCCCGTTAAATAAGTCATCAGTTCAGCCAGTCGAACCGACTGCGCCCACCTCGCTCTATCCGACATTCAAGTACCAGCAGAGTAGCGTAGGGAGCTTTCCCGCGGTGACAGCTGCAGACGTCACCGAGGGAATGCAAGGGATGAGAAGCGCAGGCGCTTCTCTGACAGCTTCGGCTTCCCTAGTTACCAAAAGTGCCCTTCAGCGCACAGCTGAGGAAGAGCTTAGAAAGGGGGATCTGCCAGTAGAAGAGCTAGCTGAGCTCAGGCAGATATGTCCAATCCGCATGGAGATGGACGCGCTCACGGGCGCACAGCAGATTGTTCATTCCCCAGTTCCGTATAAGCTTCTCATGGCTATGCGGAAGGCCATTGCAGAAACAGGGCTCCAAAGTCGTTTTACTAGGGGCACGCTTCAGCAAGTGTGCGAAACCACCATGTGGATTCCTCATGATTGGAAAGCCGTCATGAGGATGATGCTAACCCCCAGCCAGTACATGATTTGGGACAGCGAGTTTCGCCTAGAGGCTCAAACTCGAGCTGCCAGGATGGGAGGCGCGGTAATCCCTGACCAGTTGTATGGTTCAGGTGCCTTCGAGTCAATCAACGCTCAGATCAACTTGCCCCTCGCCACTCTTGAGATGTCAGCCGAGGCCGCCTTTAGGGCTTACTTTAAGGTCCCAGCCACTGGCAAAGCGGCTAAAAATTACACCTCCATTAAGCAGGGAGCCCAGGAGCCCTACATGGACTTCATCAATCGCCTGGAAGAAGCTATTAGCAGGCAGATTGATAATGAGCAAGCCCAGGAAGAGCTCATGATTAAGTTAGCCAAGGACAATGCCAACTTAGACTGCCGTAGAATCTTGCAGTCCCTAGGCAACCGTCCGGACTTGACCCTATCGGACATGATTAGAGCTTGCGCCGACGTTGGCACAGAATCCTATAAGATGGGTCTGCTAGCGGCAGCGGTGCAAGGAGGGAAAAGATCTAATGGTAAGAGCAAAGGAGCGTGTCACAATTGTGGCAAGATCGGCCACTTCGCTAGGGAGTGCCGATCCAAGGGAGGCGGACAAAAGTCCGGCCGTCCCAAGGCTCGGAACACCCTCTGTCCGAAGTGCAAGAAAGGCTATCATTGGGCCAGATATTGCCAGAATTCGGGAAACCGGAGCACGGGCATGTCTCTGGCCCCGGTCCAAACAGAGGCTTCCTTCCCCCAGATCCAAAACTCCCCAGAATTAGACTAGGTCCCAGGCACATTCCAGGCACTGCGAGGGCACAGGCCAGCCCCAAGGGCAGCACAGGGCTAGAATTGGCTTGCCAGGCAGACGTTACATGCGATCTGCCGGGCACAGTCTATCTAGTCAATTCTCAGTATATGGGACCCCTACCCAGAGGCTTTATAGGTTTAGTTTTGCCCCGTAGTGTAGCTGGAGCACGCGGAATTTTTATAATTCCAGGAGTCATTCACTCAAATTTTTCAGGCGTTCTCCAGGTCCAGCTTTGGACACACCTGCCCCAAACAATCCACAAAGGAGACACCTTAGCGCAACTGATCATGGTTCCTTGTCACTCGCCAGCAGGCAGCCAGGGAGGGCTCAGTGACAGCTCAGAGTCCGGTTCAGCAGACCGCTTGAGCGCGAGTGAGGCAGTGCAAGGATACCAGGTCTTAGCAACAGTGGAGACCGACATTGAGTGGAAGCAGCGCCCCGTTATCGAGGTATTTTTGAACAAAAGAGTGTTCTCAGGGTTACTCGATACCGGAGCGGATGTGACCGTGATAAGCAGAAGCCAGTGGCCGAGGGAGTGGGCCATTGAGCCGGTCTCCGATGTGTGGGGGGTAGGCGGTGTTCAGGAAGCGTTTAGAAGCCGAGAGTGGGTAGAAGTCACAATCCCAAGGGCTGACGGCACGGCGGTGATCCGGCCGCACATTCTTGACGTGCACGTCAATCTTTGGGGGCGAGACATTCTACAGCAGTACGGTGCCACCCTTACCTTCGGGTAATGGCGTTGCCACTTAAATGGCTCACCGATACTCTGGTCTGGGTAGAACAATGGCCGGTAGTGGGAGAGAAATTGGTTGCTCTCAAGCAGCTAGTTAAGGAACAGCTAGACGCAGGACACATAGAACAGTCCACGAGTCCTTGGAATTTGCCAATTTTTGTTATTAAGAAGAAGTCGGGGAAGTGGCGTCTCCTCCACGATCTCAGAGAGATCAATAAATGCATTCAGCCAATGGGTCCGCTTCAATGCGGCATCCCGAATCCTAACATGATTCCCGAGGGGTGGGAGATTCTAGTCGTAGATCTCAAGGATTGCTTTTATACAATCCCCTTAGACCCCAAGGACCGGGAAAGGTTTGCCTTTACGGTGCCGGTTGTGAACCACAGTGAGCCCACGCAGCGTTACGCGTGGAAATTTTTGCCACAGGGCATGCTCAATTCGCCCACCCTGTGCCAAATTTATGTTCACGACGCACTGGCAAAGTTCCGAAGCCTTTACCCTAAAGCTATTGTTTGTCACTTCATGGATGATATCTTAGTAGCGTTGCCGCAACTCGGTAGCGCAGTGTTTTCAGACCTCCAGGCCAGCCTGGGGGACAAGGGTTTACTCATTGCCCCGGAAAAGGTGCAGAGAACCGAGTCCTTCTCATACTTGGGCCATCGGCTTCTCCGCTCTTTCGCAGCACCAGTTTTGCCTCAGATAAATTTACAGGACTCAGTCACCCTGGTAGAGTTACAGCAGGTTTTAGGAAACATTAATTGGGCCAGACCGTATTTCCGATTGGATACGGATCTTCTGAAACCGCTCTTCTCGCTGCTAACTTTAGGTAAGCAGCCGGCAGACCGGATAAAAATCTCTCGAGACGCGCGCTTGGCGCTCGAGAAAGTGAACCAAGTTCTCAGCCAGAGGTGGGTGGATAGGATCGCCCAGGGGCCATATGCCCCGATGCTGAATTTGTACATCGTACGGTCAGGATCCATGTTCACTGGGGCGTTTGGCCAAAATTGTAGTTCCGTTCACCAAGGAACAAATCCACCAGTTGATGCAGCTAGGTGACTCGCTTCCGATAGCTTTGGAAGGGTTCACTGGAAGTTTGGCGTACCATTTGCCCAAAGATCCTAGACTCGTTTCACTGCAGACAGGAACAGTCAGCTTGTTCGAATTGCTCTCGCTGGTCCCGCTTCAGGGGGCCAAGACAGTTTTCACAGATGGAGGTCGCACGTATGGTGTTTTGACCTGGCGGGAGGGCGAAGCTTGGCGCACGCTGTTAACTCTCCCACAGAAGTCCGCGCAGCAGGCAGAGTTGGCAGCCGTGAACCTTGCTTTGCGCACCTTCGCCCAGGAGCGTTTAAATATCATAACTGACAGCCTGTATGTTAGGAATTTACTTCACAGTCTGCCGGGAGCTTACATTACTCCCGCGATAGACAAGAACTTGCTTAGTCTGTTTCTCACCGCTCAATTTCATTTGCGAAACCGCACAGAGCCGCTCTATATTGCCCACATCCGCAGTCATCAAGACCTACCGGGTCCGATTTCCGCGGGCAATAGCAGAGCGGCCGCGGCCGCAAAGGAAATTCAGCAACGTTCAGTTTTGGGAGTTTTTACTACTCCAATTCAAAGTCATGCCTTTTTTCACCAAAATGCCAAAGCACTCACCAGACAGTTCAATCTGCCACTTTCTCAAGCCCAAGGGATAGTACGCTCTTGCCAGCATTGTGCAGGGGCGCCGGGGGGGCCCTCGTGGGGGGTCAACCCACGGGGGACTGAAGCTAATCAGGTGTGGCAAATGGATGTCACACATGTGCCGCAGTTTGGAAGATGGCAGTACATGCATGTGTGCATCGACACTTTTTCACAGTTTGTTTGGGCAACGGTGCAGAAAGGGGAAACTGCCTCCCACGTGGAGCAGCACCTCCTTTCCTGCATCGCGGCGATGGGCAAGCCGCGGCACGTGAAAACGGATAACGCCCCTTCCTACTGCTCTAGGCAGTTGGCCGCCTTCATGGCTACTTGGGACATTAAGCATACCTTTGGAATTCCCTACAATCCGCAAGGGCAAGCGATTGTAGAACGGGTCAATCGGACGCTAAAGTCCTATATTGACAAACAAACAGAAAGGGGGGAGCCACCAGCCCTCCCCAAATCACAGGGACAGGCACAGTTTTGTCTGAATAAGGTATTGTTCACATACAATCACCTTAATGTTTTCTCGGATTGTATGCCGCAGGAGAGGCATTTCCGCCGTTCGGAAGCTCTCCCGCGACCTATGGTCCGGTACCGAGTGCCACCAGACCCTTCTTGGAGGGGCCCGGTGCCGCTCATAACCTGGGGAAGAGGGTATGCTGCAGTTATGTCTCCTACAGGTGTTGTTTGGATCCCGGCTCGGTGTGTCAAGCCTCATTTGGAACCTCATGGCGTGGACCCAGACCGACCCGAGTCCGATCCCGGAGATGGAGGACCTCACCCTGACCGAGGAGACCCACCGGGAGAAGCGGCGGCCGCGGACCCCAGCACCGAGGATAACCTGGGGGATGGTCAAGTCCCTTTGCAGTGAGGCCCAGGACGCCCTCCAACGCGAGGAGAAGGAGCCAACACCGGAGAACTTCGTTGCAGCAGTCTTCGCCCAGATTAATGTCAATTCAGCGATCTTCACCATCATCCTGACCCTCACCCTGCTTTTGGGGGGAGGCGTTCAGGCCGCCTCATTGGAGGCCAGTGATTTAATGCCAGGCGGAGACCTTTCTGCCCGCATGCAGTACAACTTGTGGGAAAGGTTGGCTACCCTTGTCAACCAGTCTGATTTTTGCCTCAGGCAGGACGTCGGCTCTGCCTCGATCCTCAGCACCTGCCTTATCCCGGTGTGCCATTCTCCAGGCGCACACCCCCGGGACGGGGACTGGCTGGTGAAGCGATTCTTCAGCCCGTACATCCCAACAGCTTCCTCGGAATATGCTCGTTGGGAGATGCGGCTAACCATGACCTTACCGGCTGATGCGGCCATTCTCCACACTCCTCGAGTGGCGGTCAGCCCGAACTCTACCTGTGGCCGAATTTACGGTTGCTCTGGACTCGGCCGAACCCGGCGCCGATGTCTTGATGTGGGCAGCGGCAATTGGACTTGCAGTAACCCAGTGCCGCATGGCACAGCATATGCACATATCACCCTACCATCTGGATGGTTTTTCACTTGTAACCAGTATACGTTTAACTACATTCCTGCTAATATTACAGACTCTATATGTTGCATAAGTCGGTTGACCCTCTTGCTCCCCACTAAGGATATGATTGCCCCAAGCCCTAGTGTTCCCAATATTTCCAATGTTTCTAATGTTCCCTCACTCATACGGCATACTAGCACCACTCTGTTAGACAGCTCATGTGAAAGCAGCTTTAGAGTAATGAGACCTGCCGAGTACCTCTCCTTGGCAGTCAGCATCTTTGGCGTGCCAGGCTTAGCCGTCGGCAACGCAAAAAGGATTGGCCGTTTGGCTTGCGGTCTAGCAAAGGCCATCCACTATACCTCCTCAGCGATAGCGCTCCTCAATCAGGAGCAGGCGGAACTCCGCCATGCCATTCTCGATAATCGAGCGGCTATCGACTATCTCCTATTGTTGCACCACTTGGGCTGCGAATCTTTCCACGGTATGTGCTGCTTCAATCTTACGGACAACTCTCGTAAGATTCAAAGCCAGCTCACGGATCTTCACACCATAGTGGCCGGTATCACAGAAGGCTCTGCATGGGGGGCTTGGTGGAGCTCACTATGGAAATGGATGTGGTCGTGGATTCCATGGGGGTGGCTTCAAACGGTAATCAAAGTGGTGGTGGGGGTAGTTATACTAGGCATTGCAGTTTGCTGTTTTGCTCAATGTGTCCCCTCACTGATTTCGAGATGCCGCAGTAGAGGGAAACCCCGTGACGTCATTCCCGACCAACAGCTGGTGCCGCTCCTGCGCAGAGTCGCCAGTCAGGCTCTTAATATAAAAAAGTAAGGGGAGGTGAAGATTCCCCGTGCCCGGTTGGGCACCAGTGGTCTCTGGCAGAGGTTAAACCAGCGGGCAAACTCCTGGCCTCTGGCCCTTGTCAGGGCATAAGGGGTGAATTAATGATAGGGATTAATTCGGCTGCTTCTAGCCTGGCCAACGACTCTGCCGAATCAGCATCTCGCAGACCTCAATTACCTCCTGGAATAATCACTCATCTCCTGGTTAAGGAAATCTCCGGTGCAAACAGTGAATATGTTTACCCCTGTCTAAGCCCTAAACAATAGTCTCCCTCGTCCCATGTTTGTCCGAGATAATTAACTTCCCTTCGAGAGGTTCCCCAATTAACCTGAGTAAATAGGTGATGTGATTGACTTTCGGGTGATGGTTTTTTCTACCTGCCTTCTGATCTATAAAAGGTGTATGTATTTTCCCAATAAACCACTGATCTGATCTCGCTCCTGTTGCCTCGTGTTGTCATTGATCAGTCTCCTCCGGGACCTAACGCTGCCCTAGCGGCCAGACATCGCTACAGGTTTTAGATTATTTCTTTTTTATTCTGGTGTGACCATGAAATTGACAAAATTATATATATACTAGCTGGGGATCCGACTTCTCCCGGGGCCATTCCCCCCTTGCTCATTTCCAGGCCTCCGCCCCATTACCTTTGCAGAGTAGGTCTGCCCCCGACAACCATGCTTCGGCACTGGGGTTCTGTGCACGGCCCTGGTCTTTGCCCACTGGTCCCGCTGGAGGGGTATCCTCTGTGTCCCCGGGCAGCTGCGGACTTGCCGGCCTGGCCCTTCTGCTGCGCGGTTCCATCAAGGGCTTTTTCACTGCTGCCCATTCGCCCCATGGCCTGCCCTGCTGTCTCAGCCACTGCCTCCTGTTGTGGCAGTTAGCCTGCCCTGCTGTCTCGCCCACCACCTCCTGTTGTAGCGGTTAGCCCAGAGCATGCGCGCTTACGCGCACCACCCCGTCATCCCATTCCAGAGCGCAAGGCACCCTGGGGGTTGTAGTCTCAGCTCTGTGTTCGCCCACTGCTCCTGGTGGACAGGTGTCCCCCGTGTCCCTGGGCGGCCATTGAGAGAGAGAGAGAGAGAGATTTCAAAGAAAGTAGAAACCTTAGCGATTGAGGCAAAAACTACAGACTGGGGCAAAAAAAAAAGCTGGCCTGATTCATGTTTCATTTTTGTGTTATGTAGTCAATAGAAGGGCCTGCAGTGACTCAAGTGGCTAAGCTGCTGACTGGAAGGCGGGAGGTCAGCAGTTCTATTCCCGAGTACTGCAGGACAGAATGAGCTCCCATCTTTGTCCTAGCTCCTGTCAACCTAGAAGTTTGAAAGCAAGAAAATTGCAAGTAGACAAATTGGGACCACTTCTGTGGGAAGGTAAACAGTGTTCCGTGCACTACGGTGTCTAGTCATGCCTGCCACATGACATCGGAATCCTCGGCTTTGAAACAGAGATGAGCACTGAACCCTAGAGTCGGATACAACTGGCTTTCGAGCAAGGGAAACCTTTACCTTTAATCAATAAAAAAATGCTGATCAGTCTGTTCCTAATTATTGAGCATTTCCTGCATTTATTTTATTATTGCAGTCATCCTCATATACATAGAACTGTATTTTTCTTCCATCTATCCATTTGTCCAGTCTAAAATCATGGGACAGAGTGATATTACTATTTTTGTTCTATCGCTCTGAAATTACTTATTTTGTCCATTTCAGAAGTTCGAAGATAGCTTAAGTGCTTTCTTCCAAATGATGCAGACAGGCATTATTTGTTGTGTCTGCACTTGGATGCTCAGTCTAACCCAGGGGATTCTCAACCTGAGGCCTGTGGGCCAGATGCAGCCTGCAGCACCATTTCATGTGGCCCCCTGCCACCACCACCACACCAGGAAGTCCCATGGGGTGGAGGAAGGGCAAAATGACTGTCCGGCCCCCAAAGCTCTCTGAGGAAGCGTGACCAGGCCCCTGCCTTAAAAAGGTTGAGAATTCCTGGTCTAACCCGTTGAGAACAAAATAAGGTGATTTACTTAGTGAGAGACTATCAAGCAAGTGTATGGAAGCACACATTGATCTTTACAGTGACATATTAATAAAGAAATATAGGTTGTGAACATGCTTTCCTCTCATTACCATCATAAACAATATATTTTTTAAGTGCTAGGTTATAGCTACAAACTTCAATTTAAATGATGCTAAATGTTTCCAAAAGCAGATACAGTAACTTACAAGGGAATTTTTGCTATGATCTCTGCTAATAATGCAGTCATAATATTTGTGCAAAAGAAAATCAACACAGGACACAATCCTAACTCCACATTAAGAATGACTGAGATGGGTTTTGATAGGACATAAAATCCTTGTTCTCCGACTCATGCCCTTAGGCTGGCCTAACTCCTTGTGCTATCAGCTAGCTGCTGATTGGTAGCTGTTAGCTCAGTTTCCATAGTGAATGAGCTAGGCTTTTGGTTTTTAATTGTTTCTCTTGTGCTATTTTCCTCTTAGGCTACCTGAAGTCCCTTTCTTCCTGAGCTGGGAAGGGATTTGGATACAATATAGCCTTAATTAGCCTAATGTTAGCCTTGCTAGTTAGTACTGTATTGTGCCAATAATTTCTTAGTTGCCTTCCTGTAGTGCAGTATTCTCCAAAACTGAATATTGGAGGTTACATATAATTTTTCTGTAACTGGAATTACATAATAATGTATGTCAAAGCATATGTATTTTTAATAACCTAATATTTCTCATTTTTCTGAGTTTCTGCCTTAGGGTAGTGTACATCTGGTTAATTTCAGCAGAAATTGCAAAGAATGAACAGTCTAAATTGCAAAGATTGAACTGTGTTTGATCAACAGTGAAGTGATATGAACATTTTGAAAGTAGCACTTGAAAGTTTTTAATATGAAAACATTTATAGAAGCACACTGTAGGTACTTCGCTCACCAAAGACTTGGCAAATATTTTAGTTACCACATACTGTACTGTATATATACCAGGAGTGCCCAAACATTTCGGGTCACGAGCCGTTCATGTGGTACCTCCCACCGGAACTGGAAGTAAAACACGCATGCACATAATGCTGGTATAAATGACCCCCAGCTGTGGGTAATTTACAGCAGTGTTATGCGCATGCACAGGTGCATTATGCACATGCACATTTTACTTCTGCTTCTGGGAGTGGCACAGGCTGGATGATTTGGCACCACTGGCCGGATCCACAGACCGTAGTTTGGGCACCCCTACTCTATACATACACACAGTATACTTATATACACATGTGCCCAGTGGAAAGAAAAAGTGATCATTTATAGAGGTGTGGCATTATTCCTAGTCATTTACTGTTAAATTAGCACACTGGGAAAATCAGCTGACAATAATCCTGGGAAATAACAGAGAAATGTTATAACAGAGAAATATGTTATAAGCTGGAAATATTTATAGAAGGAAGATTACATTAGTATGCCCACCTCTACCCTTAGACTAACAGACTATTCCTAATAACAATAGAAATAGACAATGGTAGAGATAGTGAATTAAAATGTGTCAAATGTGAAAGGGGAGAGTGTTAAGGACATTGCAAGGCAAGCTTTTGAAGTTATATCACAGACGTTTCTCTGAGTTTTGAGGGAACACATAAGCAGAATTTATAGCTGTGGAAAGGTTTCAGGCGAGGAAGAGTCAAATGAGGTACAGTGATACCTCATATAACGTCCAAACTTGGTTCCACAAGTTTGGACTTTATACGGATTTGGACTTTGTATGAGGCATGCAAAGTCCTAGCCGCAATGCCTCATACAACGTCCAAATCCTTGCCGCGATGCCTCATACAACGTCATTTCCATAGTGATACATTGTACTGTAACAGCACAGACTTCAGGGCAAAGTCAAGGAAACAGACAGGAAACTGACAGAACTTTAAGAAATCATTGTCTAAAGGCTAAAAACATTACAAAAACTTGTCAAACAACCCTGATTGTCCAAGAACCTGAAGGATGCTGCAAAAATCCCAGGAATGCTTCTAAAAATTCTGCCGAAAAAATTCAAAAAAATCCAAAATCACGCTCAAAATCACTCCTAAACACTCTTTGCCTCATGCAAAAACCACAAGAGCAATGCACGCATGTGTCCTGCCCTTTATACTGCCCAGGCACAATGTAACCTGGGAAAACCCCAAATGCCTCATACAACATCACACATCTTTGTATGAGGCAACTTTTTCAAGGAATTAGGCGATGTTGTATGAATCCGATGTTGTATGAAGCGAACTTTGTATGAGGTATTACTGTATATTTGTCCTGTTTCAGCATAAGAAGAACACAAATTTCTGCTCTTGGATTCACTGGATTTTTGCCATGGATTCAAGATGGTCTAATCAATTTTGCAATTTTGATGGTGGGATACTCCATTGCCTTTTGGGTGGCAGGTGTTTTGAAAACCAAAGTTGATATCAGGGAAGCCAGAGATAAGCAATATTGCTAACAAAAAATGAACAGTTAATGGAGAGCTTAGAGGGAAATACAAATGAGACTATTTATAAAAGGGAAAAGGATAGATAAGGAGGCAATGCTATGTATATGAGGTTGTATATGGCAGTGGTCTAAAACGGGTTCACAACCTTTTCATGTTGTGGGGCTGACCATGCTCCTTGGAAGCGGAAGCGACTGCATTTATGACAGCCATAAATGCACCCACTTCTGTGTTTACAACAGGTGCGGATGCATTTATGCATGCGCACGCCTCCCCCTAGGAGGGGGCTGCCTGGTCACCTCACATCCTCCCTGCCGTGCCTTCCGGGTGGAATTTCAGCCTCCCCTCTTGCCTCCGCAGAGGGAGAGGGGTGGCTGGGAAAGTGGCGCTACCATTGATGGTGGCTGGGAAAGTGGCGCTGCCATCGCCGGTGTCCACAGAAAGTCCTCTGCATGCCATCTTTTTCATGCATGCCATAGGTTCACCTACAGTGTTCTAGTAGCTGAGGTGCAGTAGGTGTTAAAAAGAGAGAGGTAAATATGTTTAGAAGCTCTTGATCTAAGCCACAGATCTTTTGCTGAACCTTTGGATTTTAGACTTCAATTCCCCAAAGCACTGATAAGCCAATGTATTGACTTAAGCTTCTGACAATTGAAGTCTCCCTGTGGGGCGTGGGCCCTGCGTTGGGAACCACTGATCTAGATGTATGACATGGATCATGGCATCACGGGCCTTCCTTACCTGGAGTACTGCTAGTATCTATTGTGGGTTTCCTCAGCATGTTGTTTTCACAAGTGTAGCAGCTTTCAGTGTGACAAACTAGCCATGCAAGTTGTCCATTTCTCTTCTTTTGCCAGTGCTGTACAGAAGATATCAGCAGCCAGTAAATCAGTGCATTCTTTATGATAAGGAATGGGCAGACTTTAGTCTACGCATCATTCACACGAAGCAGAAGTGATTGGAATGTCAGTAGCAGGTTATGTGTGTCTGTGATTTCCCCCCAGAAACAAGATGTAGGAACACAAATGTAATTAATAAGGAAAGCATAACTGCTTAGGAAAAAGAATAAGAGACATTATTGACATCCCCATGAAGTAGTGCATAAAAGCCATACAACATGAGATATCTTCAATTTGTATTTTAGACATATTTTAAACTACTTTGACAACCCTAAGAAGAAAATTTTATTCCTTGTATGTACAAGCCTAATTTTAAAAAAAATATTACAAACTGGGCTTCTTTCTTTTTCAGGTCATCCTTTCCCCTCCATAACCCAAGGCAGCAGGAGTTGTAAGGAAAGGATATGGAGAAAGAGAGAAAATGTTCCTATTGCTGACAGGAATAAGTAGTGTAGTTCAAATCCTCTTACCTAGGGCCTGTCCAGATGGTGGAATTTGGAGCAGTCTGTTTAGCATTGAAAAGGTTGCCATCTATAGTGTGATATCATTTATTGGAGCAATCCTATCCATGTTTGTTATGTTTTTTTCTCTTGTGACGGGGTCCAGACAGGAGAAAATTTTGTGTCCTCTTTCGATTTTTGATGCTCCCTTTCCAACCCCCTTCCCTGCCTTTCTACCTTCCTCAGTTTCACTGTTGGAATTTTCTGTGCGGAAACTTTTCATGTGCTCAGAGCAAGATTTGTGTGTCTTTCTGATGGAAAATATGGGGACCATAAGATGAAGTGCTGTTTATTATTGTGTCTGCTTCCTTCCTCTTGGAGGTTTCTCTAGCTGCAGTCTGTGTGTGAGGGTGTCTGCACGCCGGCAGGAGCATACCTGTCAAGTTTTGGTTGTGGAAATAAGGGAAATTTTCTGGACGCGGGCATTCACGCATGCACACCGCTGCCTCTGATGGGCGCGCATGCACAGTAACCCCTTTGCTGGGTGTTTGCGCATGCACACCACTGCTTCTGATGGGCGCGCATGCACAGTAACCCCTTTTCCTGGCTGTTCTAATACAGGAAGATGGCGGGAAAGTGGGGCGAATTACGGTATTTCCTGGCCAAAATGGGATACTTGACAGCTATGGGCAGAGGCATTTCTCTGTAGGAAGTTGGTCTGGTCCACCACACTGGACATGTAATGGAAGCCACTTTTCAGCTCACCACTTTTTTCCATGCGTAAAATTTATCCAGACTGCAGTGGCTTAGTGGTTAAGATGCTGAACTTGATGACTGGAAGGTCAGCAGTTCAGCAGCTTGAGACCCAAGTGCTGCATGATGGAGTGAGCTTCCACCTCTGTCCCAGCTCCTACCAGCTTAGCAGTTGGAAAGCAAATAATTGCAAGTACATAAATAGGTACTACTTCTGTGGGAAAGTAAACAGCATTCTGTGCACTCTAGTGCCTAGTCATGCCTGCCACATGTCCATGGAAATGCATGCAGACACAAACAGCTCTGGCTCTTTGACTATAAACAGGGATGAGCCCCGAACCCTAGAGATGGATACGACTGGCTTTTTGAGCAAGAGCAACCTTTACCTTTACTTAAAGTTTACCCAGTTTACTCACAATAAAGAGGCAGCAGCAACAGCAGTGGAGGACAGCATGGCGACATCCCCCCTTAGGGTTATGGGAAGTGTTCACTTTGTTAGAGCTCTAAGTATTTTCATAAATGAGATATTAAAGGTTCTTGGGTGTGCATTTTTTTAGCTAGGAAGTACAGTACAGTACTTGCACGTTTACTATTTACATGATTTTATTTGAGCCTTCTCACATAATAGCTGGTTTAAATAGCTTGGATTAGCGGTGTTATTTTCAGCTTTAATCACTCAGCACACTTGTGTGTGTGTGTGTGTGTGTGTGTGTGTGTGTGTTGACAAGGCTTAATGTAATGCAACAACAAAATTCTATATGAAGATAATGGATATGAATTTAATTCATCCATGTGACCTTTTAGCCATGAATAAAACCACACCTTTAATTTTTCCCTCTCTTTGAAAACAAACTGTTGTCTGTAAATCAAGCAAAATGAAACATAGCTAATGGTAACTGTGAGTAATCACTTAGACTTCCCAATCCCTTGTCATTCTTTTCATTGGCTTTTTGAAATCCTATTACAGCGATACCTCATACAACGTCCAAACTTGGTTCCACAAGTTTGGACTTTATACAGATTTGGACTTTGTATGAGGCATGCAAAATCCTAGCTGAGATGCCTCATACAACGTCCAAATCCTTGCTGCGATGCCTCATACAACGTCGTTTCCATAGAGATATACTGTACTGTAACAGCACAGACTTCAGGGCAAAGTCAAGGAGACAGACAGGAAACTGACAGAACTTTAAGAAATCATTGTCTAAAGGCTAAAAACATTACAAAAACATGTCAAACAACCCTGATTGTCCAAGAACCTGAACAATGCTGCAAAAATCCCAGGAATGCTTCTAAAAACTCTGACGAAAAAATCCAAAAAAATCCAAAATTGTGCTCAAAACCACTCCTAAACACTCTTTGCCTCATGCAAAACCCACAAGAGCAATGCACGCATGAGTCCTGCCTTTTATACTGCCCAGGCACAATGCAACCTGGGAAAAACCCAATGCCTCATACAAAGTCGCACAACTTTGTATGAGGCAACTTTTTGCAAGGAATTAGGCGATGTTGTATGAATCCGATGTTGTATGAAGCGGACTTTGTGTGAGGTATTACTGTACAGTAGAACCACATATAACAATCTCCCCGTAAAGCAATGAAATCGCATAATAATTAGGTTTTGGGGGGAAATGGCATCCCGCACAACAATTTTCCCTATAGAAAAAAATCGTACAACAATTTTTCAGTGAGAAAAACCACTTAGCGCAAAAAAAAATCATTGTACGATGCATCCCATAGGGAAAATCGCTATACGATGCATGCATCGTATAGCAATTGTTTCGTACAACAACGAGCCCTGTGGAATGGATTAAAATCATTGTATGAGGTACGATTGCATTTGCAGGTGGAATGCACAAGAGAATGAAAAGCCTATGTTTTATTGATATCTTTTTCTTCCTTGGAGGTGTTGCAGGGATAATTTGCAAACCTTGTTCTTATTCTTTTCATTACTGCTTCCTTCAGCAGAAATATAGTAAGATTTAGCAAAACTAAGTGATGTTGGACATTAGTGTTAATGTTAGATTCTCCTGTGAATTGCTCAATACAGTGAATACTTCAAAAACTGCTAGGGAAAGCTAAGACCTTAGGCCAGTGGTAGCCAACCTTCGCACTCCAGATGTTCTTTAACTTCAACTCCCAGAAGCCCTGATCAACTGGTGTGCTAATTTGGGCTTCTGGGAATTGACGTCCAAGAACACTTGGAGTGCCAAGGTTGGCCACCACTACCTTAGGTCAACCTTTTGTTGAGAAAATATGGAGTGTAAGGGCAATCATGCTAGTGACTCCCCCTTCTTCATGGCTGTTCTTCGTGCATTGTTTGTAAAATAAGATGCATGTCCATTGGTAGTGGTGGGGCACTGCTTGCACAATTGGCCTTGTGTGGTGTGTGATAACATTCAACATACTTTTTAGGCTTAATGTTTATGCCAAACATAAGTTTGTAAATTTTAAAGTTTTAGTGAGAAGAAGTGGGAGCGGTAAAGAAATGTTATACATCTTCCATTGATCTGAACAGTCAGCCATGAACTTTTTCATGATGCTCCTGAAAGACACAGTGATAAATGAAATAGAAAACTATTATCAAAGATTGTCTTAATGATAGCAATGAAGAGATATCATCTGTGAAGCTTCACAATGAATAGGTTGGACAGCCCCTTACCAGACATTGGGTGGAATGGAACCAGTAGAGGAAAAGAGGAAAATAGAAGCAGCAGTAATTGGGGAAAAAATATGTTATTATTTAAGCACACATGTTTTGCAGTGGTTCAAGTGGCTACGATGCTGACTGGGAGGCGGAAGGTCAGCAGTTGGATTCCCGAGTACTGCAGGACGGAATGAGCTCCCATCTTTGTCCCAGCTCCTGCCAACCTAGCAGTTCGAAAGCAAGAAATTGCAAGTAGATAAATAGGGACCACTTCAGTGGAAAGGTAACAGTGTTCTGTGTGCTCCGGTGTCTAGTCATGCCTGCCACATGACCACGGAAACGTCTGCAGAAGCAGACAGCGCTGGCTCTTTGGCTTTGAAACAGATGAGCACTGAACCCTAGAGTCGGATACGACTGGCTTTTGAGCAAGGGAAACCTTTACCTTTACTAAAACCACAGAGTATTGGGGTTATATTCTTTCTGCTTGAGAAAGAACATGACATGTGAAGTAAAAAAAAAAGCCAACAGAGAAACAATAAATATGTAGGATATCATTTCCTTTTTGAAAGATGCTTTTGAGAGACTACAATCCGCTTGAGAAACACTGTGATTGTCTGAGGTCACTAGAGTAAAGCTAGCTAAAATTAACAACATAAAGCTGGTATCATAGGCTATTACTAGAGTGTAGACCGCCTATCTTCCTAGTAATTGTATGTTATGCATCCGATCGGAATGCATATGGTTCAAGTTAGTGTACAGTTTGTTTGGGTACTAGTTTACTTATGTAAGTCTGGGGGGAAACATTATTGGTAAGAAATACCAGTTTTACCTATATTTCATATGCATTCATAATTTTTAAAATAAAGCTTGACATTTTGCAACTGTAATCTGTGTGCATAATTTTTATTTAGGTCTCTGTGTATTGTGCCTTGTGGTTCTTGAATTAGCTTAGTAAAGGAATTTCGGGTGTATGCACGTGGATAATGAAAAACAGGTGGTCATGAAACTGAAAGCCTCTTAAAACATTTGGAGCTAGCATTACTATAGTTATGGACATCCTGAGTAGCAGCATGAAGTACCTGGCATTGATCCAGAATGGTGCTCAAGTTCAAAATGATTCTGCTATCCATTTTCTCAGTGGCTTTTAGCTGGTTTGTAGGATGATGCAGATTTTGAGTAACCCCACATTTGGGGTCTCCTTGAAGAGAATTCCTTCAGTTATGTTTTCCAAGCATGGGTATGGGTATGATAGTTGTTTCAAAGGAAGCATAGCACAGCACACGTTAAATCTGAGGCTTTAGCAGAATTTTAAATGGCAGTAATGTGTATATATGCTTTAGACTTTGTTGCCAGACTAAGTTCATTATTCTTTCAATGTAATAGTGACTAGCTGATTACCCGGCTTCACTCGGGTTTTTAATTTATTTAATGTAGGCCAGCCATTCCCTCTTGGAAACCTCGTGGGGTGTATGTGGGTCACTTCTGCCTCCCTTCCTCCATCTCTCTCTTCCCTCACCCGTCCTGCTTCTCCATCGATGGTCACTTACCGCCCTTATCCTTCCCATACATGTGTCCAGCCTCCTGGTGAGAGAGCAGCATGCAGCTGTTGAGGAGCCCTCGGACCTTCCCTTCCTCCTTGGCTTTGCCCACCGTAGCCTCTGCCTCCGTCACGGAGGCTGGGTGGCCATTTCCAGAGGGGGGACAGCCTCCGCCGTGTCTCCTGTGCCTTCCTGGCCCTCTCAAGGGCCTTCATCGCCACCGCAGTGCCGGCCCGTCCAGGTCCCCCATTTGCCTTCCACCTACTGTGAAAAATACAGCTAAGCTCAGAGGACTACAGCTGAGCTAGTCAGATGATGTCACAATCTCAACCTACCTGGAATTATGACATCAGCTTAATTACATCACTGGGAAACACACACATTGTATAGATCAATTGCTTCCCAATTTGGGGGATGTAGGCCCCCCATGGGGTTTGTGACCCCTGCAGTGCTGATCTCTCCGGCCCAAGGTACGTATGTGCCAAATTTCAGCAGGATCGGTCCAGGGGTGTGGGAGCCTTTAGAGCACATACAAGACCACACTTCTGTTTTATAGATATAGATGAGTCTACCTGCTTGGATCTTGTGAAGGTGAATGACCTATCATCCCATCTGCAAGTCTAAATAATAGTCTAGCTACTAGAAATGCTACGAATCTATAATTGTAGATTTTTCTTCATGGTCTTCTGTGAGTCACAAATTGGGGTTCTGTGCTGCACACTACAAGCGTACAGAAATTTCCAGAGTTATTAACCTACTGAGAGTTCTTTCCTTTTCCCTGCCATG
The DNA here is from genome assembly GCA_035047345.1 of Bradypodion ventrale. Classification (NCBI taxonomy): domain Eukaryota; kingdom Metazoa; phylum Chordata; class Lepidosauria; order Squamata; family Chamaeleonidae; genus Bradypodion; species Bradypodion ventrale. The sequence continues at coordinate 163,145,834 of JAWDJE010000002.1, read as the reverse complement.
TACATGCTCCAACCATCTTTCTAACAGCTCCCTCAGTCATTTTTTGTCAACACAATAGTATTAGCAAACTAAGAACTCTGTTGTTGAGCCTGTTCTCCTTTTCTCTCTCCCATAGTCTCTCTTCTCCTTTATAGTTTAGGGCCTCTGACACTCTTCAAACAGTTTTCTAATTGTAAGGCCAAAATACTGCATAAGGATGGATACTCAAAGTGTATTTTTTTGTTTGGGATAAGGACATTAACCACAAATCTGATCTGACATTAACCACAAATTTGCACAACCAGCCATAAAGAACCAGCAGACATAGACTTAAATTCTATCTTTGGGAGGAGTAATTCAATGTTGCTGAGAGCATTAAACAGCAACAGCAAACTCCACAGGTTACCACTGAAGAGGCCAAAAAGGAAACAAAAAGGTCAACTTTGGCCAGGTACAACCCAATCTACTTTCTCTGAATTAAGTGTATTGGAATTGATAAGCAGTTGCTGCATTCTCAAAACATAAGCAAAATCAATAAAATATCTAGGCAAATTATGTATTTGGCTTCAACAAAGTTGGTAGAAACATAAGAAAAAAGATTACAATCCAGATACTAATATAGAAACTAGTATTCAGTCTATTGTGGTCTCGTCATCTACTACATCACCTACATTGCAAATGGTATCTACTATTAACCAGATACAGTACTCAAGTTTTATGTATGGGTTCAGTATCAGAGGGTTAACTTGACAGTCTTTCCAGATTGATTTCACAGCAAATATCGCCTGCTCATGATTCTTATAGATTCATCTATTCCCCTCAAATCAAGGAATAGATGAATGCTAGCGAAATGTTGAGATCAGTGTCACCATCACCATGTAAACCATCTAAGAAAGCAACAAGGAGCCCATCGAAGTCATCAATTCTAATCCAGAGACAAAGAAAGGTGTAAATTATGATCCTGATCAAGATTACTAACCTCTCACCAATAGCAAGTTAGAACAAGCTTAGATGGGAATCACCTACCTCAAAACAACGATATTGGCCTTACAAAACAATGATATTGGGATCAGAAATTGGTATCCAGTGAAACTACATTGTATTTTTACCAGCAGTCCACATATATAGGGCATGGGAATGATTTTTCATTTGTTTCTTCTTTCCTTTACACTTGATATTTCAGAAGGGGTTATTACCGGCTCCTATCAAGATCCACAAATTAGGAATGCTGGCCACACAATGGCCACCTAACTGCTAAACAGGATAAGCATTTGGAATCAAACTTGAGGATTCCAGTTTTAAATTTACACTGAAATTTAGGAAAGCCAACTGGTTTTTGATCTGTAGACTCCTTGAATTCAGAGAGACAGCCTTCAATTTTGAATACTGTACTTGTCTTAAATCTCCTGGTCCACCCTATCCATCCCATTAATAACATCAAATTCAACTGCAGAAGAGCAGCATCTGATTCCTTTGGTACCCGAGCCAACAAGACATAATCTCAAAGCATGATTTAAAAATCCAAACACTTAACAAAAGAACAATTTCACTTCCTTGAATTCAAAAGATGAGTCAGACCTGAGCTTGCACTCTCTATTGGCTTCTTTACCTGATTCAGCAGTGGGAGATGATTTTCTACTTTCTCCATCTGAGGATTGTCATGGTTTCCACATGCGACCTTGTCTTGATTTTAAGGTGACATTTGATCCATGTAGTGTTAAGACACATATTGTAGTTTTCTTAGGCTTTCTAAGCCAGCTCTCTTTTTAAAGCATGTTGGAATGCCAGGCTGTTAGTCTGACATGACAGTGATGAATAGTTAGAATAGTTGCATCCCCAAAGGGAGGAGGGAAAAGTGAGTGTCCAGGACTGCACACATTCCAAGAACCACCTGCAGTACCACGAGGTTACTGAGTGACAGCTAGACCAGCTGACCACTCTACGAGTGAGATGACATATCCACTCATGTCAATCAAGCTCTAACTGCCAGGACACCTGCAGAACAGAATTTTCCCAGGGAATGCAAAGGTGGGGGCCACATGCCAAACAGATGGCACTTGCACCTGCAAACTGTCCTCGAGGACAGCACGTCCCATCCCCATGGGAACACAGGTGCTTTCCCATTAGATCACCACATTCCAAAGCACCTTTTCTCAAAAAAAGGAGCCCAATCTGAGCACTCAGGGGGCATTTCTGGAGCAAGGGTGAAACCCTTGTCTCTGAACACCACAATCTTGATTTCAGTGGGAGCTTTTGTCCGACAGCTCCTCAACATGACTCTTTGGGGCTAACACTCAGCCATGAGGGGCAGAACCGTCCCAAACCAAGAAGCTTGAGCCTGCTAGGGAGCTAGCAAGATTTTATTTCACGTATTTGTTTTATTAGCTTATGTTTTATGTAGTGTAGATTAATTTAAGATCTGTATCCAGTATTGTGTTTCCTTCAATAAATCTTCAAAAGCCAGTCGTGTTTTGTCTGCCTTTGTAAAGAAGGAGAAGGAAACCCAGCAGAGCAGAAGTGGCTCCACTTGTCCTCATCGCTTCAACACCGGAAGCCTTCCGGAAGTCGGTGAGAGGGATTGCTCTGTCTGTTAAGGGGAGGAGAGGGAGTAGCAAGTAATAAGATGTGTGTCATAGGCATCAGCACTAAGAAGCCTAGCATTTGCCAAGTGATCAATATTACCTGCCATATGCAGAAGGCTACTCTGTCCCTGTACCCCAGCGAATAGGGCTAGGGTGAGGAGTGCTCATTAAGGCATAGCAGGACGCTGGATCAAAGGTCCGCCCTGCCGGGTGTTCCCAAAAAGAAATATTCTGGGTGCCCTACGTAGCCTTTGTGAGGCATTTTCCTCCCCCTATGACTCTGATAAGGATGTGATATTTTACTCAGATATGGTTGTATGTATGGCAAAATCTCTTCAAATTGAAATTAAGAGACTACAGCAGTCAACAACAGGTTGAGTTTTTGTCCATGTTTGGTAGAACACTGCCATGCCTTGTCAACTGTCAATGCCTTTAACTTTGAAGAACTGTTTGCACAACAGTAGAGAAAACCTTATTCACTACTGCTCATATATTATAGAATAGGATGTCTGTGTGATTTTCAAGAGTATGTGGTATATATTTATTCAAAAACCCTTTACTGAATTTTATCATCATTGAAGCCGTTCAGTCTAAATGAGGAGCTATAAGCATTCAGTTCCAGCAAACAAAAAACACCAAAAATTTAAATCTCCTTGGCCAACTTACTCTATAGCCAATTTTGGAATGAAGATCTTCAATTAACAAGCTTCAGTAGCAGCATACCACCAATTTATCTGGGAGAACCTTCAGCTACTCTCAACTTTACTGCTTGATGTGGGTGGGGGTGAGGACACACAATAGCTGTGTATTTTCAGCAAGATGCATATTCACTAGTGGCATATCAGATTCACTTGGCAAAGCACATCGCAGACTGTACTGCAAAATTTCTGGCTGCTGTTATTACGCTTAGGAGGCGTGCTTGACTGTGCTCCTTTGGTGTCTCAGAGGACATGAGATCAGGTATTGAGGACCTCACTTTTGATGGGGAAGGACACTTTAATAGGAAAACCAATGAGATTATGGAGAAATTATGCAAGAAAAGATCAACAGTCAAGTGTATGGGAATAAATACCACACAATACTGACAAATTGAAAAACAATATAAAGCATCATGGAAGCATCAGCATCCATATATGCAAAATAAATCACTTCCTGAAAAGACCCCCTTCCCCCAACACTGCACCTCATTCTTACAAACAGCAATTTAAATACAGTAAACAGAGACTGTTGTCATTGTCAAAAAAAGAAAGAAATTCCAAGTAGCTGTTTGACTCCCTGTAAGCAAAGTTGACAGCTATGCATATTTCTACTTACCGACACAATCTCCTTTTCATGCAGAACATTAGTGCCTTGTATAATTTTGTCCATTGTTGCCCATGGCTATGCAGTTGAATTTGAACTAAACAGCTTCTAATGGGCTGTCTTCTTAAAACACCGCTACCATAATGCTTCTGGAAGAAATAAGGTTATTTTAAAAGGAAGCCATAATATTTGCACATCCTGCTCAAATAAAAAATAGGTACTATTCAAAGTGCTTAGTATGCCCCAGAGGATCGAGGTCTGCATCTCATCTTAGACCTCAGAGGATCAATAAATACATTACTCCAAAAAGTTCCAGATAGTGACATTAGTGATGATTCTACCATTGTTGAATGAAGGAGATTGGTTGCTGTGATAGACTTAAAGCAGGGATTCTCAACCTGCAGCCCGCAGCACCATTTCATGTGGCCCCTCACCACCGCCTGCACCACACCAGGAAGTGCCATTGGTGAGGAAGGGCAAAATAGCCATCTGGCCCCCAAAATTGTCTGAGGGAACATGGCTCGGCCCCCAGCTTTAAAAGATTGTGAACTCCTGACTTAAAGGATGTTTACTCCTGCATTTCCATCAGACAGTACCTTCCTCACTTTCTGAGTTTTGTGTTAGGGCACAACATCTACAGTTGAAAACACTTCCTTTTTTTCTATCCATGGCACCCAGAATATTCACAAAATATATGGCCCTAGTAGCACCTATAAATATTGCTACACTGTATTTTCTTAGTTGACAATTGGCTCCTAGTACAAAATACGAAGGAAACTCTGGAGGAGAATGTACAGTTTATGTTAAAGCAACTATTCAACTTTATTGTATGATTAGACATGTCAAAATTGTTTCTAAACTCCGAGAGAATCATTAATTATATTTGAGCAGTTCTGGATTCAGTTGCGGTGAGAACATAAATACAATAGGACAGAATATTCAAAAGTGTTTGCTTAGTACTAGACGTACAACAGAGCAGCATAATATCTGTAAAAGCAGTACAAGAACTACTAGGTCTATTGCTTCCATTATATTGTTGGGTTGTCTAGAAAGATTTAAGATCAGCATTTACAATAATGGTACATATACACTGTCCTACTCCAAGTCCTTTTGCAAAAGATACACATAATGAATGAATTAAAGTGTCAACTGTGCTGGTGGGCTTTTCTTTCAAACCTCTCAGTGGGCATCCCATTCAAATCTTTGCAACTATCTCTGTGGTTAACAACAGATGCTACAATATGGTTTAGGGAACACATTGATCAGTGTTGGAGAGAACCCATCATATCAACTACCTCAAACTATTGGTAGTATTGAAAGTATTGTGGGCTTTTCAGTTCTTCCTATTAGTACAGTGGTTCAGATGGTGAGAGATAATGCAACAACCGTGTTCCCAATAAGCAAACAGGGCAGAAGAAAACCAACAATCCTGCTAGTCCTTGCTATCCACCTATTATTATTCTTCCGTGTCTAGGTCAGACGTGAAACTGCATCTTTTGGTGAGTTCATTCTGCAGTTCCTTTAGTCTGACTTAGTGTGAGAAAGATTAGCTGGTGACGCAAGGTTGCTGTTACCAGGATACGGCTGATTGTGTTTCAAAAATACCACAATCTTCAAGGAATTAATAGTGAAACAGTGGGGAGGCCAAGCAATCAATGTTTTTGCATCTTCAGTGAACCACAAACGTCCATAGTGTTGCTCATGGACAGCCAGAAGCAAACATTTACTGGGATATGCTTTCCTTAGAACATGATCAGGTGATCTCTATGCATCTTTTCCATTGATTCATTGTGTAGTAGTAAAAGTGAGACAAGATAACTCAAATCTAATACTAATAGTGCCATGATAGTGCCATGGTCTTTGACCATGATATCACACTAATGTAGGTCCCTTTTGAACCTATTGGATTCTGTAGGCTTGTACTGCGCAAACACAGAACTCCAAAGTGTTAATTCATAGAATTGCCTTTTGAAGAAATATAGTTACAAGGTAAGTAGCCCATTCATGATCTGTTGGAATATTTGAAGTAAACTGTAAAAAAAGAAAGAAAAGACAACCCAACTTGGATTGGAGGCTACTCTGTTGTGGAGAGGTAGCTTAAAATCATCCAATCTTGAAATCTTAATAGTAAATCTGACATGGATGCTCTTTTTATCTGGAACAAAATTTACTTTCTCTTAATTCTCAACCTCTAAACCAGGGGTTCTCAAACTTGTCACGCCATGGGCTGGTCAAATGGTTGAGTGGGCCAGTCACATGGTTCCTCCTGCCATAAACGCTGATGTAAAATGCGTCTGTGGCTGTCGTAAATGTGTTTATGACAGCCGCAGGTGCATTTACAATAGCATTTACGGCAGGGGTGGGTGCATTTATGCATGTGAAGGCTCGTTTTATGGTTGTCGTAAATGTTTCCACTTCTGGTAGCAGTGAGGGTGGAGGTGGGCCACATTAAAAGGTACTGTAGGCTGGGTCTGGCCCACAGGCTGCCGTTTGACCACCCCTGCTCTAAACGTTCTCTTTAATTACTCAGTTGAATGGTAGAACAGTTTAACACAGTGGTGCCCAAACTTTTTTTTGCTGTGGGCTGGTCTCACCCCCAACACGCAGCTGCGGGGGGTGGAGGCGGGTTGCTCCCACTGCTGACTGTTTCAATGGCGCCAGCGGTGGCAGCAATCACGCTTTGTCCCCGCTGCTCCAAGCAGTGTCTGGCTCGGTCCCATTGCTGCTGCAGCCTTTGGCAACATGGATCACTGCCATGGGGAAATTTTCAGAGCCTTCCCCATTTCAAAATCCACGGCGTTGGGAGAGCCCCTTGGCGTGCCAAGGCTGACATCAGGTGTGTGTGCATGTGTTTTAAATGGATGTGGTTTCCTATGACTTCATAGCCGAATCTACCCATAATATTTTAATTGCATGAAGGTTCACTCTTCCCAATTAGTCGCTGACCTCTTTATTCTGTGTGAATAGAAGCCATTAAGACTGTTAATACAGGCATGTTCTACTGTGTTGTAAGAGGCTTTTGTGCATCAAATGCAAGTGCATCTTCAGATACAGTCCTGTTTGAATGAAGGCAGTTCCCACATTGTTTTATTAATTGGATGATTAAATGACATCCACAAATGGATGAAACTGTCTAATGCTGCCACATAATTTGTTCTTTGTTTCTTCCTAGTGAAATATATGGATGTTTGAATTGGGCCATTTGCACTTGCGACCTTACTGCTGCTTTTGACAATTGTAAAAATTACAGAAGTTAGCCAGAACAATTGTAGCCTGTTCATGTTGAAGTCTCTGTAGTGACATAACTAGTTATATTCTCAATGCCATTTTAGCAACAGTAGATAACTTGGTGTCTTCCACTTGTTTTGAACCTCGGCTCCCACCTGTCTTAGACAGAATAGCCAGTAGTTTGGAAATAACAGAAATTGTAATCTGAAACACCTGGACAGTGCTAAGTGACCTATCTGTGCCCTAGAGCAGGGCCCCCAAACCACTGGGTCACCAGGGGTGGGTGGCGGTGGGAGTCGTTACGGCAGCCTTCTGCCCTTAGTGTAGTCTGGCAGGTCTGCCTGGCAAACGGAGTGAGAGAACAGGCTTCAGACACAGCAGATAGGCAGGTGGCCGGGCCCCTCCTCCACGTTGCTTAACTATGGCAGGACTCCACCACCACCTGTGTGCAGTGTGATACCTCACTGCCCAAGTTGAATGGTGTGACTGGCAGGCGGCTGGGCCCCTCCTTGTTTAGCAAGAAACTAGCCTGTGGTACCAAAAAGGTTGAGGACCCCTGCCCTAGAGTGTTACTTCCATTCCATGTTTTGTGACATGCAAAACAAATTCCTGTGGCAATTCTTTCATAACCATTATATTTCCCTAATCTTTCTTTTTCTCCACTTCTAACATTCTAGAGCTCCAAACGAGAGTGGAAGCCTCTGGAGGATCGCAGCTGCACCGATATCCCATGGCTGCTGCTATTCATTCTTTTTTGCATTGGCATGGTAAGTAATAAATGACCTATTCTACAGCTTACAACATTACTGGAAATTAAAAAAATGCATTGTTCTTCCCACCAAGCTGACTAATAATATTCTTATTCCTATGTTACATTGGAGTAAGGGGCCATTCAACAATTACGTGATCCTTTTTCTGGGGGAAATTGACCCCCTACCCCCATGTAATCCAACCGTAATTTTTGCTTTGAACTCCTCCCCCCCTTAAAATGATGTGATCTGAACCAAATAGTACTGTATTTTGCACCACCAACCAGTGGTGGCGCTGCAGGGGAAATGGGTGGGCAGGCAAATTGCACTGAAGCATGAAGTGATGCTCTAGCCTAGCCTCTTGCTCTCATTGCAACCAGAAAGCATGGCTTTCCCCCTCCACTTTCACCGCATGGAACAAGGCACAAAGGTAAATAAAACCCTTTCTTTTTATGCACAGGTTTGGTTCCCCACTGTTGGTTAGAAACAGCTCCAAATGGATTACGTAATTTTGACCTGACCCCACCGCCTTGACATAATTTTTCTGTAATTCGGATGGTAGATCCCCTCCTTTGAGGATCACGTAATTGTTGAATAGCCCCTAACATGTTCTGTTATACAATGGTAGTGTGTTACGGTACCTCCCCCCCGCCCCAGTACACAATCTCTCCCAAATGATATGTTTTCATTCAGCTTGCATTCTCTTTTAGAAGAAAGAAAAGGATACTCTAAAAATGGGATGAAAGATACTTTTGAAGAGGGGGTTGGTATTAATAATATGGGAATCCCTATTCTTATTATTCAAGGGAAAAAAGGAGCATCTTTTCTGGAAGATGGATGGTATTATCAGTGGTTAAAATGGATGGTATTAGGAGTGGTTGGTTGACTATCACCAAAAAAAGGAAAGAAAAAGAAAGAAAAAAATGAATACCTTCATAGAGTGCTATTTTGTCACACATTTCTATTCCCCCCAACTCAGAGCTCGTTTAGTCTTTCCCAGGGAAGAGATGCGTAAAAAAAGCTCTCAGGATTTTTCCCAGGAACTGGATGACTCTTGTTTGAAGTTCAATTATTCTTTCTTTTGTGTCTAGATCAAACTTTGGACTGTCAAAATGAAGCCAATTTTTTGGCTCTGTCATTGGCCAAACTTAAGTCCTCAATGGTACATGTTTCTGGCAGTAATCGGCAGACCAGTAAATGAGGCGGGTTCTGTATCTCTCCACGTTCACAAAGCATGTTGTTGTCTGCCAGCAGCCCCCACTTGAGAATGTTGGTCTTGCATTTATGGACTCCAACCCTCAGCCATTTGGCATAGTGGAGATTGAGTTCCTCATCTATATCCTCCTTTAATGTTGTTCCTTGTCCAATGAGCTCCTTCCTCCATCTTCTAATTGTGTACCCTCAATAATGTTTGTTCTTACCATAAAGCTCTTTCTGGGTCTGAGTTGGTGGACTTGAGGCTCATATCTGTTCAGAAGATATATAGGGTCATTGTCTTCCTTAATTCTCTCAGCATCTGTTGCTACTTCTCTCCTTATCTTGGATGGAGTGATACCAACAAGAGGATATATTTTCTCAATTGATTTAGGTTTGAGGCATCCTATCATTATACACATTGTTTCATTAACAGCAATGTCAGCTTGTTTCATGTGTGCAGATGCACTCTATATACAGTATTGGAATAGCATAATCTGCTGCAGAGATGGTCAGGGCCAAAGCTAATGTATGCAGAATGGAGGGTTGAGCTCCCCATGTATCGTTTGTCAACTTTCTTATGATATTGTTCCTTCTACTAACTTTAGCTTTGGTGTTCAGGCAGTGCTGCTTAAAAGAGAGCGTCCCATCAAGTATCACTAAAAGAGAGTGTCCTGTCAAGTGACACGCTGAGGTATTTCGGTGCTGAACAATGCTGTAATTGATTGCCGTGCCACATAACTTCCAACTCAATCCCTGTCTCTTGGTTTCGAAGGTGGAAATCTCACACTTGAATCTTACTTGGGTTAGACTTCAAATGGTTGATGATGTAATACTGTCCATTCTTCAAGTGCTCCGTAGGTTTTCCATTTATCTTATCAAAGCTTGATTCATGTATGACCATTGTTGTGTCATCTGCATATAGATGAACAATTTTGTATTGTCAGGAACTGGTTGATCATTGGTGTATATTATACAAAATTGGAGATCCATTTAAAAATGTCTTTATGTATTATTTTAAATAGAACTACTGGAGGTACAGTAAAACTCCAACTTACATATGCCTTGAGTTAGATAAAATTCGACTTATATAATTATTTTGTGCTAAAACCATGTCCCAATTTACACGATTTCCTATGGGCTTGCTTCGAGTTACATAAAGATTCTTTTTTCAAAAGGGGCTTGCTTCCAGTTACGTAAAAATTCATTTCCCTATGGGTTTGCTTCGATTTACATAAAAATTCCATTTTTTCTATGGGTCTGTTTTGAGTTACATTAAAAAAAATTCCTATGGGTTTGCTTCCAGTTACATAAAAAAAGATTTAAGCAAAAGCCTATGGAACGGACTTTTTCATAAGTAGGGGTTTTACTGTACTATTGACTTGACTAATCTCATCACCACATCTGTGCTATAAGTTTATCCTATGTGGCTCTTAGGAATTTTTCTGTGATGTATCTTCTCACAGTACCTTGCTTGACAGTGAAAGGCTGATTCAGTTATCTTCTAAACAATGGTTTAAAATGCACGAGCAGCTATGTTTTCTCTATTATTTCAGTGTGTCATTTAACTACAGAATTTTTTTTATTTCGAAAACTTCTTAAAAGCTCAAAGTAGTGTGCATATCAAAATATACATGTTCGTCATTGGCAGCTACTCGTATCCGGCATACATTTTTCCTGGACGTCATTTTCTTAGTTGATGGATATGTCTCTGGTGACTCAATAAACGGATCCTGGCGTGTTAAACTATAGTTAAAAAATAAAGGCAACACTGTTGCAATTCAGTAACAGCTACCTGTTGTATGAAAGTTACAGTATAGAGATCAGAGTTATGGGAACCAATCTAAACCAATTTTGTCCTCCCAGTAGCTGTTATGGGACACACATATCTCTGTGGCCAAATCTAGGTGGCAGCTGGAGGCAAGAAGTCATTTAAAGTAAAGATTCTGTTGGCTTGAAATTAATTTTGTGGTTAATAATAATTTTTGTCAAAACTGACTTGATGGCAACCCTTTTCATGTTTTTTAAAGTATAAAATACTCAGAAATAGTTTTTCATTCCCTTCTTCTGTTCGCATCCTGGCACTGCGCAGCATGCCAAAAGTCATGTAGGCTGAGTCTTCAGAGATGCACATGGGGGAATTGAACTCCGAACCTCAACTCTACAGTCAGATACCTAACTCCCCGAGCTGTCTAGTTATTGTAGTGAAAATGCTATGATAAACCATGAAAACCCATTCAAAGCTAACATTAATCGCTTTAAGGGGCCCTTCTCTATCTTTCACAGCAGCCTGCAAAAAACTGCTTGCTTTTTGTCCCAGCTCCTGCCAACCTAGCAGCTCTAAAGCAAGAAATTGCAAGTAGGTAAATAGGAACCACGTCATTGGGAAGGTAACAGCGTTCTGTGCGCTCCAGTGTCTAGTCATGCCTGCCACATGACCATGGAAATGTCCGCAGAAGCAGACATCACTGGCTCTTCGGCTTTGAAACAGAGATGAGCACTGAACCCTAGTGTCGGATATGGCTGACTTTCGAGCAAGGGAAACCTTTACCTTTAAATGCCTATCTACTGGGCTACTGGCTAATTTTGATAATGGAGTTTTCACTGCTGAAAAATCTTACTTCTGCACAAAACGAAATAAGCTTTATTCTGATAGATGATATAATTAGAGTCTTTTCAGTAACTTCCAATAATGGGGAGATATTCTTCCTTAGATTTAGTGTCTTCGGGGCTTTAAGAATGAGCACCTTGATTGGGCCTAAAACCTAATTGACAGCCAGTGTAAATAAGTAAGAATTAGTAATAATATGTGCCCATGTTTTTGGCAACTAGCTGTAATTTCTGAAGCATGTTTGCCGTGAACTCCCTGTAGAATGCATTACAGTGTGCCAGTTTTGAAGTCTCCAGGGCAGAGGTAATAGTAGCTAAGAGTTCGTCATGTTCCTTATGCAACATACTAATGAATAGAAATGGGATTTTTAAAAAATTCAATCTTGCCCAAGTCCATAATTAGATGGAAGAAATTCAGGCCAAATTATGGGAACTGGAGCCTTCAGCCCAGCAAAGAAATAGAGCAATCTGCGCATGTTTACGCTGTTTCCATGCTGCTGCTTTGAACCGTAAAAAAAAAGGTCCATGGGAGTTGGAAAGATTCCCTGAGACTTGTAAAGCTGCATGCGGGAACACCTTCCAGTGAAGAGTGCCTTCATATAAAGCAGGGGTTCTCAACATTTTCCAGCTGTGGGCCAGACCATACCTCCTTAGACAGCTGAGCAGGCCAGACTAGTGCCGTAAAACGCATCCACCGCTGATGTAAATGCATTTACAACGGCTGTAGACTCATTTACAGCTGTTGTAAATGTGTTTACGATGGCTGCGGACTCATTTACAGCCGCGTAAACATGTTTACTTGGCCGTAAATGAGTCCGCAGCTCTTTCCAGCAGTGGGGGCAGCTGAAGCGAGGTCGGGGGCTGGATTATTCTGTGCTGTGGGTGAGATCCGGCCCACTGGCCATAGGTTGCAAACCCCTGATATAGAGTATATAGTAACAGCCTCTAACAAAACTTGTTTCTCCATGCACTTTTGCAAGTTGTAGGGAATAATTGTGAATCCCATGATGCACTGGGACAATTTTCTAATGGTTCAAAAAAGCAACATGGGAACGTCAAGCAAGTTTGAAGGCTCCCAGTCCCATAATATGGCTTGGGAGAGGGGGTTCCAGCCAAATTATGGATCTGGGAGTCCTTGCATTCTGAAAATCCAGTTCCTGCATATGGAGGCCCGCGCTCACCCCGTAGCCACTCCACCGCTCGGGGGATCGAGCCCACCTGCGCCCGCCGCCGCCGCCGCCCCCTCCGAGCCACGCCTGGCCGGAGGGGTGAAAAGCCGCCGCCGCCGCCGCAGAGAGGGAGGCCGTGCTCACCCCGTAGCCACTCCACCGCTCGGGGGATCGAGCCCACCTGCGCCTGCCGCCGCCGCCGCCCCCTCCGAGCCACGCCTGGCCGGAGGGGTGAAAAGCCGCCGCCGCCGCCGCAGAGAGGGAGGCCCGCGCTCACCCCGTAGCCACTCCACCGCTCGGGGGATTGAGCCCACCTGCGCCCGCCGCCGCCGCCGCCCCCTCCGAGCCACGCCTGGCCGGAGGGGTGAAAAGCCGCCGCCGCCGCCGCCGCAGAGAGGGAGGCCGCGCTCACCCCGTAGCCACTCCACCGCTCGGGGGATCGAGCCCACCTGCGCCCGCCGCCGCCGCCACCCCCTCCGAGCCACGCCTGGCCGGAGGGGTGAAAAGCCGCCGCCGCCGCCGCAGAGAGGGAGGCCCGCACTCACCCCGTAGCCACTCCACCGCTCGGGGGACTCGTTCTAGGACTGACAGCAGTGTATTGAGTATATTAATTGTGTATTTGCCTTTTGTATTGTATTGCCTAATTGTGCCTAATTCTGTGTATTGCCTTTTGCTCTGTTTTATTGTATCTATACATGTTGTAAGCCGCTTTGAGTGGCACCTGTGTCAGGAAAGCAGGATATAAAATAAACTTCTAATCTAATCTAATCTAATCTAATTCTGCACTTGTACAGAATTTAGAGTTTTGGCATAAGTTTCACCCTTTCTTCTCACTGCCTCTGTGGATTTCACTCTGTGTTGTTTCAATTGCCACAGTAATAGCATTCCTAGTCCTTCCTTTGAGCTGGATTATTAGTTTAAGTTTTAGAAGCTGGCATGGAGAGGGACTTTTCTTTTATTTTCTGTTTCTTCAGGTAAGTTTAGGCTTTTTGTTTTCGATTGTCAGCTTCTTCTGTAAAAAAAATAATACTTTCTACAGCAGGGATTCTCAACTTGTGGCCCGTGGGCCAGATGCGGCCCATGACGCTATTTCATGTGGCCCACCACCTCCACCACATCCGGACATGTCATGTAATGGAGGAAGGGCAAAATGCCTGTTTGGCCCCCAAAGCTGTCTGAGAGAGCATGACCTGGCCCCCGGCTTAAAATGGTTGAGAACACCTGTTCTACAGATATACACGATTGTTGTCTTTTTGGCCTGTCACAGCAACGCTGATTGGAGACTTGCTGATGTTGTCTGAGCCTTACAAAACAGAGCTATTGAAAAAAATCCAAACAGGTTGAAGTCTCTCCTCAGGGAAGGAGCTTTTCAGTCAGTGGACAATCCCTCAGAAGATTTCTTCCACAGCCACTCTCTGGCCCCTTTGCTGAACTTATTGGCGTCTCCTAGGTAACTGGTTGGGGGCCGATTACAGCTAGGTTGTTAGGTACTCCAAGTGGACATGAACCTTCTGATGCGCCTTGCATAGATGCATGGGCTCTCGTATAACAAACATGGCTGGGAAAAGGGGCAGAATATGTAGAAGCTTCTGTACTAACACCATAGGTATATTTTAGTAACAGCAGCCATGGAACAACTAGAATTGATGGGAGTGTTGGCTGTTTTGGTATTGATTATACTGTATAAATATTCAGCTGACTGATTTATTTTGCCTGTAATGGGATCATTTTGTGGTGAGTGATCAAATGCCATTATTGTGTGCTTATGGGGCAAATCCTCCATATGTAGAAAGCCTCTAGGTCTAGGAAATGGCTGTCTCCTTCCTTGAATACCTACTGGAGGATTAACCTCCATTGAATTAGTTTTCAAGCAGAGGCTCACCATTTACTGACTCACCCATCAATTACTTCTACCTTAGTGGTCTGTGGTCCTGATGTTTTGATTGGGCTGTTGCTTTTTATTGCTGTGCCTGACTCACATTTTAAGATGTGCAACCAAGAACTAAGGATCTTCTCTTCAGTAGGGAAGGACTGTTTGGTGCAATATTTCTGCACAAGAGTGTTAGTGAGCTCCTTGTACCTTAATACCAACCTCATTCATGACATATCTCAATTTAGTACAAAAAAAAGGTGTTGGTGAGTGACAATCCTACTAAATCTTGGATCATACCTGTCATGTTTTAAAAATGAAAATAAGGGAAAATTTGGGTCACGCCCCTCTCCCCACCTGGCTACGCCCCCACGCCCCCAAACCTCCTCCTCCCTAAAATCCCCCAAATCCAGGCACATCCAAGAGCCTAGAAGAGGAGGAGCCACCAGAACCAGGGAGGAGTGTATTTGTGTTTTTTTATATACAGTGGAACCTCATACAACAATTGCCCCATATAGCAACGAAATCGCATAACAATTAGTTTTTTGGGGGGAAATGGTGTCCCGCATAACAATTTTCCCTATGGAAAAAATCGTACAATGATTTTTCAATGGGAAAAACCACTTAGCAAAAAAAATCGTTGTACGGTGCATCCCATAGGGAAAATCGCTATACAATGCATGTATCATATAGCAATTGTTTCATACAAAAACGAGCCCCATGGAACGGATTAAAATCTTTGTATGAGGTACCACTGTATCTCCTTTCCAAATGCTAAGAGAACAGATTTGATTTTATAGTTTGAATGCAACTGATATTTTGTCACACACTACATGTTGCTGCAGAATTCATTTTGGTTGATAATGCTTTTCCTTTTTGAGAAAAGACCCTTCCAGAGGATGAAGAAAGAAATTGTGCAATCATTTTTATTTGATACATATCTGACAGAGACCTATCAGGAGGGCATTGTGAAAAAGAACTTTATTTTAATGCAGTTTGTTGCTGAAAGCTCAAATTCTCATCTTATTTCTTCCCAGGGTCTTATTTGTGGCTTTTCAATAGCTACTGGAGCAGCTGCAAGATTGGTTTCAGGATATGACAGTTATGGAAATATCTGTGGACAGAAGAATGTAAAAGTAGAGGGAATAGAA